>JALPQI010014626.1:0-33322 GCA_025490895.1 Thaumatotibia leucotreta
TTGATGATCGTAAATTGATTCTGCACAATGGTGTACAGAAAAATATTCACTGTGAAAGATTGCAAATATCTAGGAAATTTTAAGTCGACGTTATATGCTTGAAGATTCACCGAAGTCTAAACACATAAATCTTAGTTGCATACCTTAAAATTGGCTATTGAACTTTACGTCGTTTCACTAAAAAAGTATGGAATTTTTGCATTTTGGTGGCCCACAAAAGGTACCTAAAATATGATAGTAATGACATTACCGCAGTCCTAATACTGTCATGCTATCATAGAAGAGTATGTGCCTGAGTAGATAATCATAAAAAAAAACAATTTCGGGAAGAACGCCCTTGCTTGGCAGGCAATTTGATTATAATATATGGTCTTTTAACTGCTTCCTATTTCGCAACAGGGCCAAGTTAGCGGGGATATTTATAGAAAATATTGCATCCAAAATCGGTTTTTTTGATGTCTATCGAAGACATAGTATCACTCACCGGTTATTTTGGTCTTATTTGGCAACATCATAAGGGTCAGACATTAGAGCTATTTAATTAAATAATCATAGAATTTGTTTAAAAAGACGACATCCATAAAATTGTCTTCATCTTCATCCTATATAGCGGTAATGGCCTATTGTGAAGATACACTTAAGAAACGATAGACGAAAAACTAAATCATTGAAAAAATTCAAACGTGTATGGTTCGCAAATAGTTGTAAAATGTCAAAATGTAGTTTGCAGAACATAAGTTTCGTGGCCAAACAGTAGTCTAAAAATGTAGTTGCCGATAATTAATATATTAAATTGAGACATTACTTATTATTTGTCTATTTTTAGTTAAATAATATTTCACAAATAAAAATAAAATATGATAAAAGAAAAAATATTTTCGTGAGGTTTTTCGTGTCCGCTTAGTAAAAATGAACAGTCCTTAATATTACTTAAGGAGGCATTATTAATGTTTTTGTTCACTTCAACTTACAAAATTTGACGCTCGAAAGCTGCAAGCTGCGATTAAAGACGGACAACTCAG
Source organism: Thaumatotibia leucotreta (assembly GCA_025490895.1). NCBI lineage: Eukaryota > Metazoa > Arthropoda > Insecta > Lepidoptera > Tortricidae > Thaumatotibia > Thaumatotibia leucotreta. The sequence continues at coordinate 1,023 of JALPQI010014626.1, forward strand.
TGGATTTCACTGAGTTCATTTGACACGCTAAGTTGATCAATACGTTTGCTTGATCTATGGCATATATGACATCTAAGGTGATGATTATGGGTAGTCAGAGTCACCTCCTAATACGTCCAACGTCCATATTATGCGTAGTTAAAAGTAGGAGAGGCCTACATTCAGCGATGGACGGAGGTACAGACTGTCTGCGTATGTTTATTTACTATAGACGCAAGTATTAAATACATAAGAACTATTTTCCAGACAAAAATAAATAGTTACAGTTTAATTTGCTAAGCACAGAAGTATTTCGTCACATTACATCTTTACAAATGGACTCGTCCGATTTGCTAGTTATTAGTCGAATGATGGCAGTACAAGAGTTGAGGGAATCGAAAGAATACAAATATAAATAGTTAATAAAATGATATGACTATTGATACATATTTACATAGGACATAACATAACGCCATAACGACATAAATTCATTAGTGTATGGCGTGTTTATTTGTGTGTGTGTGGTTTATGACTTCCATTTATGTGTGTAGATATACTATACAGGTCTAACTCATTATACAGTGAATAATAATTTCGTCGCAAAATTAACACCACGCTAGCGACATATTGCGTACACACGCAACCAAAGATATACAAACACAAGGATAATTACTTCAGAGCCGCTTAAATCACTTGGTGAGGTAGTTAGGCTGTGGTTTTCTAGTTAAACGTAGACATATCGTAATGTCAAAGCTTAATACAAATTTAATACTATACAGTGTGTGTCTATGATACCTGACTGGCTTTTATCGAAACCGAGGAATGCGATGCAGATTTCTAGCCAAACTGGGAACATTATTCGATTCAAAATACTAATTTTAAAAGTAATTAACTTTCTAAGACTGCGACCATAATATATATAACATGGACGTTTAACGCCAGATCAAAAATGCCCCCAGAAACAATTGTTCAATTGTGCCAAGATGGGCAGGACATAGCGTTCTTCTTGACACCGCGCATATTTCGGCGCAACATCTTTGACAAATCGTCCATTAAATACAAAAGCGACACAACTCAAAAACCATGAAAATTTATTTTATTGCAAAAACGACATTATGAACACTAATATTTTACGTGGCACTAAGACACCTGTCGATTTGACGTTAATAAGTATCAAAAATATGCAGGTGCCCTTTTTGCACTATCAGTCTTTCGAGTCTAATTTCAGTGCTAAACCGCCATTTTCGCAGTTGCGACTCGACCGTCGACCAAAATGCACGACATTTTTGTGAAAACGTGCCATAAAACGAAAAAAGAAGTGATTACGTTAAGAAATGCATAAGCAAAAGTGCCATATTTGTAAATGTGGCCGTTTCGTATAAAATAAATACGTAAATATTATGTTTCTTTATATAAAAAGGAGTCGCAAAACTGAATGTGGTAGTTATCATTTTAAAATATCCTATCAAATTGGATTTTTCTTAAATTAAAACTGCCGTATTTAGATTTGCAACCTTTTTGAATTAAAAATATATTCTAATGCATCAATCACAGGAGCCATATTTATACATGCTGCTGTTTTGAATAAAATAAATATATCTGGTTTAGATTTCTTTATAAACAAAGGAGCCGCAATACGGATGGGGGTAGTTAGGATTCTAAAATGTACACTTCAATAGTACGTTTCAAAACACAAAATGATCGTATATGCATTTACAACCGTTTTAATTCAGTATAATAATGAATTCCATAAATGTGCCATAATGAATAATTATGTTTCTTTTGCATGAAATCTTAAAAAATACAATAAATGTTATAATTACAATAAATTATAAAACGTGGTACTTTGTAATGTGTTCGTTTTACTTTTGTGTACCTACCTATAATCGTGACTACGAAGAAACAATAATGGCATTAACTTCGAATTATTAAGTATTTATCATACTTGCCTATATATTATTTGTATACAATACAAGTAAACAAATATAGATCTAACCCCGTTAATTTGTACTTTTTATTGAAATTCGTAGTTTTTATAGAGACTTTGTGGTACCATAAACCGGGATTACTTTGATTTGCGGGTCGACTTTGATCACAAATTCCAACCACTACCTACCAAATTGTATGTTTTAACGAATCTAAAAACTCATTAGTGTTTATTTTTTCACTATTGGCAATGCCAATATCGATCGGGATGATGTTACACATAATGCACGGAATACACGAATAAATTATTACTAAAATATAGACTGCAGTCATTATTGTACAGAACTTTTATTTAATATAAGTGTAGTATACAAACGTAACGCCACTTTTGTTTATTTCATGTAAATCTTAAAAAAATCGAAAAAAGATGTTGATTTGACTTGACAGTCATCATGCCTAATTGCATCACTACATAGTACCCAAGTACTAACGAGAAAATGTCATGTCGTCTAGAAAAAAAAATTTGGTACATTATTACTAATCATAAGTAGATTATTAGGAAAGACATAATATCTCTGCGATTAAACATTGAAAGATACTATACTTGTGTATCGGCAAAAGTTAAGTTCTTGTATCAATTCTAATGAAAAAACTAGTAAACTGTCAAAACATATCAATTTGGATCATTTAGTAGGTATGGGATCACAGTTACCACCCACAAATACAATGTACATAGAAAAAACAAGTAACTAAAAATATACTTAACCGATTTTTATTATTTACGGGCTTTTAGGTGGGGTAGTTTCGGTTTGTAGTAAAAAATAAGTGGTATCAAAGTAATTCCATTCTCAACAATATAACTTTGATCGCGTTGTATTTATTTTAAATTTTATTTACTAAAGGTACCACATTTTTTTATATAGCAGGTTGATTCTTGAAGAAAACCGATAATTATACCTGAATTTTAAATTAGTACGTCCGTTAAATTCATCAAAATATGCAACCAAAGTTCAAAATTAATCAAAGTTACCACGGTTTACGGTACCTATAAACATGTTCTGGCAATAAATATGTTAACAAATCGTAAGGAAAAGTTTTGCTTTGTTAAGTTTTGTTAAAAAACAGTATTTCTATATTTACTACATATTTTTATGTATGCTTTAAATGAAATAAATGCATATTTTTTTTGTATTTGTGGCCTTTGATTGAAATAAAAATATCAGAGTTCATGTTATTTTTTTATGCAAAACGGACGTATACGCTCATAAAAGTTTGTACAGCACATATTACTTTCTAATAACCAAACACATCAAAAGAAAGTTAAAATACCTGCAAATTGATATATACCACATATAATATTAATGCAGTAAAAAAAAATTGTGGACAAAAAACGAAGCCAAAATCTTTAAATAGCTCCCCTGAAAAAAGTAAATTTTTGACTTGTGTCGCTTTTGTATTTAATGGACGAAATGTTTATAGAATAAAGCCAATCAAAACTTTGATGGACCAATCAGAACTATTTTTAAATGGCGGTTTAAGTTTTGATAGGTTGACATTGAAATTCGTTGCCGTGATGCATTGAAGAGGGGGTGACATTAAATTTGTCAACTAAAATTCAGGACCGTTTTTGAAAGGCAATTTAGTATGGCGTACGGCTTCCATGTTTTATTTGTTCGTAGTTCTAAGAAAATTTAATTGAGAAGCAATGTACTTCAAAATAAATCGTTAATTTGCACTTGACAATGAGAGATCGCAACCACTCACAACGTTTGGCAACTAAGCAGTAAGTACACACGCGTTACATTGATCAAATAAAATTAATTGTAAGGTCAATTTAATTATTTGTCAAATGTTAATACTTGAAAACTATTGCTAGTAACTAGTTCGTATTATTACCCATTATTTCGTAAAAGCCCGGGTCATGGAAACACACTGTATAGGTACATGAAGGTACCGGATGACCAATCAAATTGGGTTAGTGGGTAGAAATTCAAAACTATAATGGGTGGTTGCGATGGTCCCATTTTTACCTTTTATCATGCCACGCATCACTTTTGCACTTCAATAATCTCTTGATATTATTATTATATATTTTCTCGATTTTTATTAAAAACAATTTTGTTAAAGTGCTAACTTGTAACATAAAATAGAAACGTTCGACTTTGACTAAATCTGAATTTTATTTTTTTGACGTAGTAGTAATTCCATACAATGGAATATTTTCTTAAAATAGCTAATACCTGTGTATTACATACCTGTACATCTGTATGTAAGCATGAATCTAATACACAGATGTTATCTAACACCAAATAATATACTAATTCCCGTCTTACCCGTTTAAAAGGTCGTCGACCGATTCTATTTAAACCTTTTTTCTTTATTATATTTAATTCGCATTTTCCTGCCATTTTCCGGCTTTATGAACTGATCGCAATAAATCCCATATTGCTGAAAGGTTACCGATAAAATCCTGAATAACGATTAAATTCCAGAAGATTTATTTGGTGGCAAATTCAGATTTTTACATGCATTGTTGTGATATTTTTCATCCGTTTATTTTTAAGTACTAGCGGGACACGGAGTCGTAGACACCCCATTGGCCGACACAGCCCCAATAATCGACTTTCGCAATTATATTGTCATACATAGCAATAAAATTGACAGCATTGTGATTCAACATGTTGATAAGTGTTACGTTACGATATAATAAATTTCACCACAATAATACGAGTATTATACAGGATGTTACACAAGCCACTGAAAACCTTGAACGGGGTAATGAAGTAGGCTATACTGAACAACTTTTACTATGGGGCCAACCACGAAATCTAAAAAAAAAATGTAGTTTTCATACATTTAGACCGATCAAGCACGACATTTTGTATGAAAGAGCCAAATTTTTTTTGAGGTTTAGCTCCATAGTAACAGTTGTTCAGTGTAACCTACCAGACTAAGAACGTACCGGGTGAGGTTCAAGGTTTTCAGTGGCTTGTGTAACACGTTGTATAAGTGTTTTTTTTCCGCTAACCAATCTTCATAGAGTTAATTCATATTATGTATAGCTGCCGTGTATGTATGGCATGTGGTATGGGAAAACGAGGCACTTACTTATTCCACAAATGTTGTCAACAAAAATGTTCTTTCGACCTTTCCACCCCAGGCCCGTTACCGCGAACACCGAAGTTCGCAAATTTCGGGGATTTTTCTCTGTCACTCCAATGAAGGAGTCATTAGAGTGACAGAGACAAATCCCCGCAATTTGCGAACTTCGGTGTTCGTGGTAGCAGGCCAGGGTTAGAAAAAAGCCACAAAGGCATTTCAATCTCAATATTCGTAACTCACATCATACATCATCAGCCCTACGATAGTCCACTGCTGCACGCGTAGGTCTCTCCTATTAACGATGCGTATAGACACATTAGGAGGTAAATGCCCATAATCGCCACGCTGGGCAAGCTGATTGGCGATCGCAGTAATGTGTCCACTATGATGACGCTGCTCCCCATCATCAATCGTTATCAAAAAAATGATCAGTGACACTTCAATCCCTTAGTCGACTTTTACAACACCCGCAGGAGGAGTTGGGGTGGTGACAAATGTATTCTTACTGCCGTCACCACACGGCTCAATATTCTTAACTACCGGTCAAATATTAATATTAGCTTCCTGTAATAGTATCCCGGCGATAGTAGCCAATGCTCTTTCGCTCCTAATAAACTTCCACCACGCACGTAAAGTACTTGGTACAAGAATGATTGATATCCCTGTCACAATAGGACGGTGTGAGCGGGACAGCCGGCATGATTGATACCGCAGCGCGACATGTGTCATACGTCCCAATGCAATCCGTTTTAGCTGTCAATTCTGACTTTCCCACCGTAAATGACTAATTGGTAGGCACGCTAAAAGCTTTCAATAGACAGACCTGCGAACTGAATCTATGTTTACCTTCTTCTATGTGCGAGTTTGCAACTTAATCATTGAGTTTTGCGATTTTAAAGTGAAGGGTCCACGGAAATAACATCTTTAATCTTTATACAATTCAAGGCAAATTAGCACCCTATTTTGTTAAAAGTAAGGTAGTTTTTCCTAATTCTGAAATTGACTGACTAGACATGTTCTTTCAATGGACCTTTCAGAAGTTATTGTTGTTGTCATCTTGGACCGAAGGAAGGGTTTATATGGATTATATATTATAATAGAGCTACCAAAGACAACGAGATAAAATTATTATAAACTATAAAATCAACCAGTACGATATCAATGAGTTGTGATAAAAAATGTGATTTGTTTGTTTATTACAATAGAGTACTAAAACGAACTTCATTTATAATTGTCTCTCAACCATGATTTCTGTAAATTAGGTATAGGTATAGGTACATACCTGTCATGACGCCTGGTAAAAAAATGTCCTACTTAAATAAAATCGCAACCTGACGACATTTATAATTTGTATTCGTATTAATAAATAATTGTCGCAACAGGTTATACAGAACTAACTAAATTCCGATCAAGAATAAGTCGTAAATTCCCATTCACATTAAGTATAATATGACATAAAGATACTTTTTTGCGTCAGAACTCTTGGCCTGAATAAATTATGAAATAATTCAAACGAGAAGAAATATATCACACAGCATGTCACATAACGCAATATACTTGGGTTGACTTTATTACGTCTCATCTAACCTTCGCAGGCCCTACATTAAACGCCCAACAGAAGGGACAAAGTATTTTAACAAGGTCGGGAAAAGCTTTCCTTAAACTTGCTCAGAAATTTTCCCATTCCATTCGAAGAACAAACAGTGCCTATTTTTTTATGAAACTTCTTCAAACTTCGTCAGTAAGAGTTCTCTTGTAAAAACTTAAGTTTACGATAGCTATTACTGCAACTATTATTGATATATTGAAGGTAAGACCGAAAGGGACAAATAATAATTATTAGAAGTATGTTAAGTTAGAAGGCTTATACGAGTCACGGAGTTAGGCACTCGTCTCACCGCGAGCTACTAAACTATGAACTATCGGCTATAAACACGAACGAAAAATACGCACTCCCGTGTAAATAAAAGAGACACGGCGATACTCGCCCGGCGGTGAATAGTTAGCTGATAGCTTTTGTTTTTCAATTCGTGTAGAATCAAAATACAGTTTATATAAATATGCTTAAAAAAATGTCCGGGCACTTTAATTCTCTGTAATAAGACCGTCGTAACATATTTATAAGAGGATTCTTTCGATACCTACATAATATATCTTTGCACTTGGCTGTCGCTATACAACATAATAATAAAATTCCTGTTTTTCGTTTTAATAATTATTGCTAAGTACGTATCCACGGAACCAATTTGGAAATTAAGTATCGAATGATGTCAATTTAATCTCGCAATTGTATTATCGGCTCATTATAACCATCTCGCTCATAATATAATTACATTACTCATGAATGTAAGTACAGTTAAATAAATACGTATAAATAAGTATAAATACGTAGGTATCGAAAAAAACCACCCGAAAGTATGATTATTTAAAGGTGCTATTATTATTAAATCTAAAAACTAAGCCATGGTTCAAGATATTTCGTAGGAGAGTTCTTATAGTTTGTAACTTCCCCATACAAAGACTATGGGTCGGTGGCGGCACTGAAGTATTGAAAAATGAAACTTCATTGTTTAAAAACAATGCATTTTATTAGTTTTAGATATCATATTAGTGCTTAGTAACATTTACTATTTTTTAAGAGCTACACAACCGATATCGAAATGAAAATAACGTTTTTTTTTTTTTCAAATTATGCAAGTTCGATTCCTGGCCCGAGTACACGTATTTTTGTAAGAGTATAAATGCAGTTTTCCCTTTTAATAAAATCGATCTCATGGTTCCTAAGACAAGATTTCGCTATCTGTTATGGTTTCCAAAACCGCCATACTGACCCATTTGAATTGATCACCCTATATGCTACTAAACTTATATTATACTAAAATGCTCTACATGTTTTGCTCTATATACGCTTTCTCAAGAGCCAATCGCCATACATACATATTTGCTTTTCGAAATCCATTAAGCTGTTTCCTGTACCCGGACATAATATAGTTTACATTTTGTGGTTTGATATATTAGATTTGAAACGTTAACTAACTCCCACACACTCCGCAGATTCACATAGATCAGGTTTCCGTCAAACTATGTGACATTTCATTTTCTATGGGACGCACGACGTCAAAACGATACTAACCGATATGGCTATGAGCCTAATGTGCCTTTTTAAAGAGTCCACAAAAACTCTCTCTCAATATAACACGTAGGATTCGTGAAAAAACATTGATTTGCATCTTCAAATTAGACTGCTGGACGTGCGCTTATTTCAGTCCATTGCTGGACGTGCGCGTCTTCTATTAGCCAGGTGTATGGATGAATTAATGTGCCTATAATCACCATGCTGGACAACCGGATTGGCGATCACAGTAGTGTATCCACCATTACGTCGCTGCTGTCCATCATCAATCAACGAATGATGTCACATATTTCAATCCCCAAGTCGACTCTTACGATAAAAGAGAAAAGTTGGGGGGTGACAAATTTATTATTGTCGACCGTCACGTGACCGTCACCACAGGACGGCATGCATTTTATCTACCCGTTACTTATGTAGGCATTGTTTTTCATTGAATATTGTGTAGGAAATAGATCGGTTTATGAAACTAAATTTGTACATATTATAACAATACATGATACAGGTTCACTTTACTTTTAGTCACAACGCTCAACATGAGTATTTCAGAGAACGTAAGTCAACCATTTTCAAGTAACTAAATAACTAAGTAACAAAAATGGTACTCACCCATCTAGGGGCTTAGATGTAACACTTAAATTACCATTTTTACCCTAAAGTCGCAAAAAGTTATGTTATAGTTTTAATTGTCTTTGCGGTAATCGGATTCGCCGTGAAACGTAAGTGAAAAGTTGGTTGCCAATTTGGGAGTTTTGATTCCCTAGTTTTTTAATTAAAAAAAAAAAAACAATGTTACGTAACGTGTTGTAAGGAAGACCTGCTCCCGCCCCTGTAACGCATCGTAACGTTTTACGAGACACCCCTTACCCCAAAATTGGGTTACATAATACTTGACCGCCCCCTTATTCAGTATGGTATAGGTACCTATTAAATAAGAAAAAGCGGGAGAAACATTTTTTTAGCGATCGTTTTTGTATGATGCGGGTCGCCCAATAGACAATAGAAAATTAAAAAAATCTCCTTATTTTTCTCATTCGCATACGATTGGCGATGATGGATGGATGGCCCTTAAATGGATCATCATTATTTCTGTTACACTTTGTATTGTGTATTATTATAATAATAGCCAGACAATCCAGACATGTATTGTTTTTAGTAAACTTCAATATCTTACATAATGTATACTTGTTGTTGGCCGTGTGGTGACGGCAGAAAGAATACATTTGTCACCACCCCAACTCCTCCTGCGGGTGTCGTAAGAGTCGACTAAGGGATTGAAATGTCACTGACCATATTTGATTAAAGGTTGATGATGGGCAGCAGCGTCATCATAATGGACACATTACTGCGATCGCCAATCCGCTTGCCCAGCGTGGCGATTATGGGCATTTACCTCCTAATGTGTCTATACGCATAGTTAATAGGAGAGGCCTACGCCCAGCAGTGGACTATCATAGGCTGATGATGATGATGATGATGTATACTTGTATGTCCTATTTCGTAAGTGATCAATGGCGTGAGGTCAGCCGTAAATCAAACGGCAAGCTAACACAAAAGATGCCAGACGGAGGAAATATTTAGAGCCTCTAAATATAGCTTCATAGCGAAAATCTCGAAACTCTATTGTACATACGAATCTCTCTGGAATTGTCTGATGTATTTCATTGAAAGGATTTTCGTGAATGAATCTCGTGAAAATAAATACAAGTTTAATAGTATGGCACACAATGGACGACGTCGGCGAGGCCGAGGCATGCCTAGACGGAGACGGCGGGACCTTTTTTTTTTTTTATTTGAAATAGCTTAATTATGGCCAGAAGTCTCTGGCTCGGCTAGTCAGCCGAGGGCAGAAACGCGGTCTTCGATGGAGCAAGTTAGCCCTGAAGATGCCTATTCACTAGGGTGGATCGAGTATTTTTTTTTCGATTTTTGAAATGGGCTAGTTCTAAATCGATGCTCCATAATAAAGTAAATGAAAAACATTATGGTCAATTTTTAATATTCGTACATCTTGTACTGCCCCAAGATCACTGAAAATATGAAAATTATAGACAGATCTAAGTCGGTTTTTAAGGCCATTAAAAGAAAATAAAAATATTCAAATCATCTATTTATTATTAAAAAAGATACAAATAATCTAGTAGTACACATTTCTTGCAATTAACATGACTTTTTATCTTAGAAAATACCTTGGAAAATTGACAAAATTTTGCACGCTTACATTAGTTTGTAATCTCTCTTTGTGTTAAATACCGGCATTATTTTCCGCGATTCTAGCCTAGTCTTTATAACTATTATCAGACGCAGACTACAACGATAATAAAAATAAAAATAAAATAAAATAAAAATAAAAAAGCCTTTTATTTCTTGCAGGATTAGTACAACGTCGACAGTAAATATTCATAATATCATAATTTGTCAATGTTATCATTATTCGTCAAACTATTATTGTTATAATTAAAATTAAAAATAAATGGAACAATATTTTGCATGCGAGATTTACTGTCAAATAGATTTATATAATTATTTTTTCATGTCATATTAGATTGCTATTCATCGTTTATAATTTTTAAATGTACGTATTAATAAATTGCGAATTAAATAAAATTAAATAGGTATGTCATGTTTAGTGCATTATTTATAGCAAGAACCCCTTATCGGGTGAAGGCCTCCCCCAGAGTGTGCCAATTGGATCTGTCTTAAGCTTGTTGATCCCAACTTTCGCCAGCAATTTTAACAATGTCATCCGACCAGCGCATGCAAGGTTTGCCTCTTTTGCGTTTGCCCGACGGCCCGGGCCATTTAGTTACCTGGCTGGTCCATCTGTTGTCTGCCATTCTGGCCACATGGCCTGCCCATTTCCATTTAAGTTGTTTGGCAAAATCCAGTGCGTCTATCACATTTGTTTTTTCCCTGATTAATGTGTGTCTTATTTTCTGAATTTTCTTTACACCAGTAATGCTGCGTTCCATGCTTCTTTGGCAAGTTTTTAATTTGTTATTTATTTCAAGCGAAAATTTCCAAGTTTGTGCACCGTAAGTAAGTGATGGGAGCAGGCAGGAATCCATGATTTTCTTCTTCAGCGTTATTGGTAAGTCACTCTTCAGAACTTCTTTATGGCTCCAAAATTTATTCCACGTAATTTGGTTCTTCTTTCTACTTCCCGTTCGTGGCGTTTCCTGTCAAATGAAATTTGCTTGCCAAGGTATATAAAGTCCGGAACGTATTCAATTTCTACACCTTCGATGTTTAGCGGAATTTTCGTGGTATTGGTCATGATTTTGGTCTTATTGTAGTTAATTTCCAGTCCGGTTTCTCTACTAGCTGCCTGTAGTGAGCGTATCATGTATTCCATTTGCGAGAAATGTTCAGAGACGAGCACGATGTCGTCGGCGAATCTAAGGTGGTTTAGGTATTTTCCATTTATTAGTATCCCCATATGCGTCCAGTCTAATTTTCTCATTATAGACTCCAGTACTGCAATAAACAGCTTTGGAGACATAGGATCGCCTTGCCTTACGCCGCGTTCTATCCGTATGGCCGGGCCGATCGTCTCTAGATGAACTCTGCTGGTACTATCTTTATATAAGTTTTTTATGACCTTGATGTACTGAGGCTCTACATGTTGTGCTTCTAGTGCTTCCCATATGGACGAGTGAGACAGGGTGTCGAATGCTTTTTGGTAGTCCACAAAAGCGATGTAGAGTGGCCTTTGAAACTCTAGATGTTTTTCTATTAGCAGCTCTACAGTGTGAACATGATCGATGGTAGAGTATCCGCTTCTAAATCCGGCCTGTTCTACAGGTTGGTTCTTTTCGATGGCTTTACTCATTCTTCTATCCAATATTGACGAAAAAAGCTTATAAAGACTCGGTAGTAAGCTTATGGGTCGATAATTACCTATATCTTTCGGATCTCCTTTCTTGTATAATAGAATAATGTTCGACTCCGACCATTGTTTGGGTGTTGTAGCTGTTTTTAAAACCATATTGAAGAGGTGAGCTAGCGGGTGAGCTAGAATTGTCATGGCATACTTTATCGCCTCGTTGGATATTTTGTCAGGTCCTGGACTTTTTTCTAATTTCAGTTTATTTATATGTTGAATTACCTCTATTTCGTTAATTGTTTCTACCTCGTCAGTATTATAGCTTGAGAGTTGCTCAGATATATTTTCTTTTTCCGGTCTTTTTTCTGTGTAGAGTGCTCTATAAAATTTGCTTGCCACTGTTATGATGTCGCTCCTTTTGTATTTTATTTTTCCTGAGGATTTTACTCCTTCAATCCAATTTTTCTGTACCGTCAGTTCTTTATATGCTTTTTTGATACTTCCTGATCGAGTTAGATGTTTTTTAATTACTTCTTGTCTGTAATTTCTATAGTCGTTTCTAATATATTTACTTGTGAGCTTATAAAGTGCGCTTAACTCTTTTTTCATGATAGGTGTTTTTGGTTTTGTATTTTGTAGTTCCTGTCTACGTTTTATTAACATTTTTGTGCGGTCGGTTATGACAGAGCTTTCACGTTGATTGTTTTGCGCTTGGTGAGCTTTTTCAAGACTGCATTCGATGGCATTTATTATCTTATCGTAGTAGTTTTGCACCGTAGTGTTATCGTTGTAGTCGAAGAGGTCGGGCTTTAAGTGTTCAAGTGACTCTGTATAGGTATTTATTTCATTCTTGGTTTTTAGTGAACTTTTATGAGGTTTGTTATAATTGGCTCTACTCTGCTTGTTGTTATAAAGCTTCACCGTGCCTCTAACTAGTCTATGGTCAGACGGATAAGCTGTGTTAATTACTTCCATGTTAAGAAACCATTCTGGCCTGTTTGATAAAATGTAATCGATTTCGTTTTTTGTGCAACCGTCGGGTGACCTCCACGTCCATCGTCGATTATTTTTCTTTTTGAAGAAAGTGTTTAATATGGAAAATTTGTTTTCAGTCGCGAATTGAACCAATTTCTCTCCTCTCTCGTTTCGTGCGCCATAACCGTGCTGTTTAGTTACTAGGAATTCTTCGGGCTTAGGTTGGCCAATTTTAGCGTTGAAATCGCCCATGATAATGACGTTTTTTCCTGCTAATTTCAATGCTTCGTAGATTGTATCGTAGAACAGCATTATTTCGTTGTCATCCGCTGAATCTGTTGGGGCATACACTTGAATTATATCGAGTTTCAGGTTTCTAATATTTATTTTTAATAGAGCCACTCGTTCTGTTAGTCCTACAAAGCTCTCTATAGAACTTTTAAGCGATTTCTTTATAATGAAACCGACACCATGTTGTCCGGGTGTTTCTCCAATCGAGCAGAGGATAAATTCTTTATATTTTTCTATAACGCAGCCCGTTCTTCTGACCTCGCTGATGCCCATTATATCAAAATGTATGTGTTTCATTGCGTCGGAGAGTTCTATTAGTTTTTCGTGCGTAGATAGCGTTCTTAAGTTATATGTAGCGAAGTAGAGTTTCGTAGAGTCTTTTTCCGTTGAAATTTCTTTATTTTTCTTCTCTGGAGGGTTCTGGTCATTATCTTCCACGGTGACCAGCCGGGTTGGAAGATTTTGATGAGCCACGAGAGATGTGGCATTTTTATTTTTTTCGAAGTTATTATTTGTTGTTTCCGCTTGGGCGGGGCGCAGTGATTGCTATGCGTTACTAGGAACTGTCCCTTGTTTCGGCGAACTCGTTTGGTTTTTCGTGGTTAAAAAATTAAGGATACCCGGTTTCAGGACAGCTTCGGGCTTATTTATTTTTTTATTGTCGGTTGTTCGTTTTATACCACGCGCAGGGGTCGATTCTGATGATAAAGATCGAGTCCTTTTGTTATTTGCCGTGGTTTTCTCGAGTTTTCCTAATACTATGACTACTACTACAACGATACACAAAAATTATAGTTATCTTTGCCAAAATGTGGCCCACAGATTACAATATGGTTGATGTTTGACAGGCTTGGGGCAGTATTAAAACTAAGAAATTTTAAAAAATAAGTTAATTTCCTTTTAAAGTAATAAGCAGAGCATCTACTTTTCACTAGCCGTTCACGTTTGAAATAAATAAAAAAAAACTCATACAACCGCGATCCACCCTACTATTCACCCTTGACTTGAATGCTGACGGGTTATATGAACTCGGAAACATAGACGCCAGCAGGGAATTACTCTTTCATTAACTTGATGAGAACAGAAAAACAATACATTATTATCAACTTACTGTCTGACAATTTTTTTCATAGTAGGTAATGTATGGGAATTTTAGATGAAAGTCGGCACGGGTTCATGTTACAGGAATCAGCTGTTTTTTTTACGAGTGTTTTGGGGTTAAAAAAAGCCGATTTAGGGGGTATGCGTTATTATTTTTCTAAAATTCGTAAAATATGGGACACCCTAGTCTAGAAGTTCGATGGTAAAATGGTAAATTGACGTGTTTCTAGGCAGCTGGCTGGAGGAAGTTGGGTTTACGTAGTCGTGAAAGTGATGGGTCTTTGAAGCTAGTAAGCACTCCAGTGTATCATGGTAAACACTAAGTAAATATTTAGTTCAATTATACCTATTACTTACAAGATGTGTAAGGCATCTCTATCCTGCCTGACGAGGAACATTGAGACGGAAATCAGTAAAACATTTTATATTTTCGACGGATCATAAATAGGCATGATGAATGGAAAGTCAAATCAACGTGTTTTTTGAACTGTCGAAACGGTCGCCACTATAAAGTTTAATATGAAATAGGTACGCAAAAGTGACGTTACATTTGTATACTGCCAAATGTCCTACTATTTTAAGTTCTTTCCAATTTAATAATTAGAAGTTCTGTATAAAAAATACTGCAATCTACATTTTAGAATAATTATATTGTGCATAATGTGATTTTTTTTTAACTTCAGTTGTCATCCCTATTGTGGCAGAAATAACCAACGTAGAAAGCGTCTATAAGACGTGTTAAAATAGTTAAAGCTCGAACATAGTAAGGTAGTTCAGGAAATAGCAAAAAGTTGTCAGCTGTCACACTTTCCGGCAGTAGCTGCGCGCTCAGCCACATTTCCTCTTAGCCATCGCAAACTAAATCTCCACCAAGCTAAGTTTGCACGTCGCATCCATTACGCTGCATACTAGCAAGGAGCAAACTTAACTTGGTTGAGATATTTCAAAATTGTATTCCCACCTTACTCTTATAAGAATACTGACTAAAGTAACCAGTGCTATGAATTTTTATATGCATTTGCTACAAATATTGACATTTTAGTGCGATGCAGGTTTAACTTCTGTGACACGTCATTTTTAACGTGTCTTTGTTCGAAATTTGTACTTTTAGTTTGCATGCAAAAGACAGAATTGCTAAAATCGTTTTGTTGATACTCTGGAAACATAGTTTGTCACTACTATACTGTGACGTCGGAATTCTACTCATACGGTCCACTCATCCCTAGTCGTCTTATCTAGTAAACATCTTTCTAACCTAAAATTATACGCTTTCTGTTGTGAACTGCTGTTTCCTTTATTCAAAATTCAGCAATTTACTGATCACTACGGGCGGACTGCACAAATACGGACTCTGGTATTTTGGTATAGGCAAATATGGCAGTTTACAAGAAAACGTGTACTTTTAGGTTAGAAAGATATTTACTAGATAAGGCAACTAAGGATGAATGGACTTAAGATACAATTATGATTCATTCTGTGTAGTTAGAGCCATAAAAGCACATAAAAAAATAAGGAATTTCCTGGCACACTGAACTTCACAACTCTAATTATCATAAACTTGTTATTATTCATTAAAAGCACGACGAATACGTAAAATTACGTCTATAGATTAGGCCTAATGACCTGGTGAGATCTGACAGACATCCGAAAAAACATGAAAGATAATTTCCCAAAGGTGTTACAGCTATACTACGAATTTAATAAAAAAAAAATCTCGTTACCTCTTACTCAGAAATCTAATAATCCGTATTCCTAAAAAATCTGGCGCATGTTAATAACCTCGACTTAGGTCTTTATCTTAATAAAATAAGGTAATAAACTTCAAAATGTAGCATAAGATCGAATTTATGTAGGTGATTCACGATTTATAGGACCATTCAGAAAACGGAGATGGAAAAAAATGTTAGTATATTTTGCACTCTTCGGCTGTCGGCATCCGTCGTTTTATGAGTCTTTATTGTTCCGAAACTTTGTTATCCCAAACAGAGAGAAGTAAATTATTGAAAAGTGTTCAATTCTACGCAACTACAGCCGCTTGGTGACGGCAGTGAGAATAAATTTGTCACCATCCCAAATCTTCCCATGAGAGTTGACTTTGACTAAGGGATTAAAGTGGTAATGAACATTACTTATAAAAAAAAATCATACTGGGGAGCAGCGTCACCATAGTACGCACACTACAGCGATTGCTAACCCGATTACCCAGCGTGGCGATTATGGGCATTTGCCTGCATGTGCATAGTTAATAGGAGAGGCCTACGTCTAGCAGTGGACTGAGAAAGGCTGATGACGAAGGTATATATCATCATCAGACTAGCGCAGTCCAATACTGAATATAGGGCACCCCATCACGCCACCGTTTTTGATCTTCGGCTGCTTTTGGTTCGATCCCATAGATAGACGCCGAGCATAGCCGAAGATTATACCTGCTACATTAAAATTTTAAAGGAACTATGAGGGCAACTTAGCAACAACATCAATGTGGGATCGGAACGTCAGAAGAGGAGTGGAACGGAGCGTATGTGTGAGAGAAGGATTGTAGACGGTGTGAGTGGGACGGGGAGTTCGATTTTGAACGGCGAACGAACGTACGTGGTGCTGGCGAAAGAAGTCAAATATATTAAGTTGGTGATTAAATAAATTTAAACTTAAAGAAGACACGAGGCAAATCAGGATCCCAAATCAATAATAAGCCACTGTAACACCAACACTTCATAATTTACTTTTCTGGCCTGACATTTAAGAAAATCGAGGTTCGAGCGATGTTTGATCGACTTTTATAACGAATAAAATGCAATTTAAGTTTTCAAAACAAACATCTGTCACTTCGAAATGTTTGCTCCAGTTTTATGGGTAATGGGATATTTTTAATCGTGTTGGAATAGCTACTATAATACTTTCCACAAGCTGTAGCCCGCGTCTCTGTCTTAGAATATTATGCATCGTTTATATTCTCCCTCGTCATCATCATCATCAGCCTATGATAGTCCACTGCTGGACGTAGGCCTTTCCTATTAACTGTGCGTATAAACGCATTAGGAGGTAAATACCCATAATTGCCACGCTGGGTAAGCGGATTGTCGATCGCAGTAATGTGTCCACTATGATGACGCTGCTTCCCATCATCAATCTTTATCAAATAATGGTCAATGCTTAAAAGCAGATTGCTTATCAGGAGATTAACTTGAAAGATTATATTCCAAATTGTAATAAAAATTCAATTTGTAGGTTTCTCTATCGCTTGAAGCTCCTTAACACTAAAACTGATATTTTTTGAAAGAGCCTTATTTCTTTCCAAGAATTGTTTCAGTATACAATTGTTACCAGAAAAGGGCAAGATCGAGAGTTTTGAGATTTGGTATTCATTCCTGCCAAATAAAGTAAATAAATGAAGACTATGGTTTCAGCCAGTTAGCCTGGAGTTAGTTTATTTTACCAAAGTGAGAAACATAAAAATGTGAAGCTTACAAGCTTACGCATAAAGCTTCCGTTAACAAGAATAAGTTATTTTGAGGTATATTTTGGGAGATACACATTTGTATAAATCATTTTATTAAAAAAAACACACACAATATTACTCTTATTTCCATAACCACAGAATAGCAGAAGCAATAAGAGCAGAAGTGTCACTGTAGGTTAAATTCATTGTTGCGTAGGTATCGTATCGTACCTATAACACTAACGGGAAAGCCATGTTAATTTGCGCCTAATAGTTACCCGATAAGGCACATTAATTTTAAATAAACATAGCAATGTAAATCTGTTTTGTTTTTCTACCCCAAATCCGCCTTGAATCAGTGCGTTGCTACTATTTCTATCAACTAAATGGGCATTTTTCTGAGCGTTTCAACCGCCGGGACTTCGGTGGCAGCCTTATCACACGAATCCCGTGAGAGATGCAAGAACTTTTGGATATATATTGGTAGACGTAGTTGACAACTACCAAGATATCCAAAAAAATTATGAGATACCCACGGAAATCGGGTAATAATCTTGCCACCGAAGTAAATAAATGCTGCGGTTGAAACGCTCGGAGAAATGCCCAAATACCATTTCATTTGCAAACGAATGTGCATTTCTGTTGGGAACATTTAAAAAGATATATAAAAATCCATATGACATCTGCAAATATTGTATGACACCTATATCTGACTGTGAGTACTAAGTATAATAAATATAATAATTATACTGTATTACAAGTACATAGTCTACGATTTATAATCAAAGTCAAAGCATAATTTATCCTTAATTTTGCACCTACAAAGTGGGTTCTAAAACTGTATTAATATTTATGACTTCAACTGTTCTCCATTAATGAATAATGAAAATAGTGTCCGATTTTAATCTTTAAAACAGCAGAAGACTTCTTCAAAAATTAAAATACCATTCTGATTTGTTAATACTAGGATACATTTATTGGTTTACAAGTATTTCTTACTACAAATAATGTGTTTCAATCACCGTAACGCAATCGTATTTAAATCGACTTACTATTGTAATTTAAGCCTTCGTGAGAAATAATAATTAGAAATGTAATTAAACGGTAACACTCACGTGTATTTAGTTAGTGAGAGCAGGTCTCCATTATTAAGCACTGAGCTGTCATATAATTTTCATTAACTTTTTACTCGTACAATTACATACTATAATTGCATCGAAATAATATACGCGTACCTAACTGAAACAACTTTCGAAAACTCATTTGCGTTAAATGGACAGAAAAAACAGTAATATGTTTCAAATAATAAATTATTATAACATTTATAAGGTTAAGAATCTCTTGTTACTATTAATATAATTCAATTTATTTAAAATCAATTTTATGTATTAGTTTTTTTAATGCATGTTAGTTGTAAGATGTTCATGCCATGATTATTTGATAAAACAAGTCCCGCCAAGTTTCTTACCGGTTCTTCTCGGGGTCAGTGGTGTAGGGTTAGAATCGGAAGTAGTTTACATAATTTTATGTGTAACTTAGACCATTCAAAAGAGTTTGTTGCTATCCCAATTTGAATAAAAATCATTTGACATGTAGGATTGACTTTTAAAATAGGTTATTGAGTGAGATCAATGTAATAACTTAATATTTTGTGTAAAAATCAAACCAGCTTAACAAATAAAAGGGAAGTCGGTGTCAAATCCAATCCACATTTGTATATTTCTAATGAGTCAGTCGCGATATGCAAATCTGCAGGAATCTTACAGACTACAATGGGTAATCAAGAACAGAAATATTACAGTGACACAACTGATTAATTAATACAATAATAATATTTATGTTCTACTATAAAATTAGAATCGTAAAATCTACGTGTTTGGCTACTTTAATGCAAATATTTTAATGTTTACAATTCATATCACGTAGTTAGATATAGGTATTTATAGATACTATACATAGCTTAGGGTGCTACAGTAGTACCGGCCAATAATATATCACATTCGTGACTTTTTGTATGACCGTGTATAGAGTAAACGGCACATCGTCGCATGTAGATAGCATCATTATTATTGTATTGGTACTTTTGCACAGATTAATGTTGAGATGAATATTTCAATTAAGTATTGTAAATTACAATGGGAGACGCAGTGTATTGCTAAATAGGCTGTAGCAAAAAAAATTAATGCCTTACACAAAAAATCTTCATGAAAAAACTACTAGGTACCTCATCGAGAGCACGAAGGCTTATTCCTAGACTATCTAAAGTCGGAAAAGTGTGGAAACCACTTCCAAATATAAAAAAAAAATGTACTGAAAAAAATCTGAATGTGATATATTATAGACCGGTACGGTATAGTGTTTTTTAACTAATTTTCTTAATTTTGTTCCCATTTAAAAACCACGTTATCGATTTTGACATTGTTATATAATAAAATCAAAAATAGAAGTTTTTTTTTTCTAGCGCAATTATAATAGTATTTTTGAGAGCGGAAATAGATTTTAACTTCAACTAAATCGATATTTTGGTCGTAATCTGTCTGAACTGAATAATAATATATGCTTTACAGGTCTAAAATGTAAAAAAAAAAATATTTTCTTTCTCATAACATTTCTAAACACAAGTACTAAGGATATGTTTAGGGACCTTTATAACATGTACATGTATGTTTGGAGCTCTTAAATAACTATAAGATCTGTACCTACGTAGGTACAAGTAAATTACCGTTAGGAAACAATAAACAGTTTCAGTTTAATTAAAGTTTGTAATTATCAGAAACCTTTTTGAGGTTGTTGATCCTAAACCAATTTCCATGTTATTGTTTTGAGGATCATGTTTTAAGTAAGGAAATCAATTTGAAACTGGTTTAAATTGTCTAAAGTAACAATAAGCCTTTAATACTTTTAAACGGTTACCATTAGCTTTTCATCACAAATACTTGCTAATACCTTAGAATAGTTAAGTTGTTTGACGTTTTTGCGATAAACAGTGTTGCCCATATATTATATGTACGTTTTTCACTTTTCGAAAAGACTACTTATTTTTAACCTTTTAAACTCCTTCCCTGTCACGTCAAAATGTGACCTATAGGTACTCCAGTATCATGACTAACGAAAAATAATATAACCATATCTGTCAGCAGGAGGCGTTAGGCGTTGTTGATGTGGTAGGCATACGACATATTTAAGTGTTTTTGGCGTTTAAATTGTCAAACACGCCGGCTTACTTAATTTAATATTTATCAAGAAAAAAGAATACATGATTGTACAAAAGGCGGACTTAATAGCATTAAGTCCAGCTTTTGTAGGACTAGAGAGTCCTACAAAAGGTATCAGTTGGCCATCGGACAAAGCACGTAATATGTAGGCGGTGCAAGATCATGTTGTAATTGAAAAACAAAGTGGGTGCCTTAATTTAATTCTCCACTTTATCTTATTCTTCAGTAACAGTCTTGTCAAAGTGGTCGTGGTCACCACTTCAGGGTGCTTAGACAAGTTGCTAATCGCTAATCACTGTAGCCCGGGGAACGGTATTTAGGGGAAGTTTTAGCACGCTTTATTCCTGCTCCCTATCTTACTCAGTTGAAACAACAACAGACAGTGACCGCTATTCCGAATCTCAGCGAAGAGTGTATGTTTTTCTTCCTGTGAATTTGGCAGTATATCTTAAAAGATACATACGTATTGTATTTTTTTAAAGACATAATTTTTTGCTCTACACAGCGGCGAGGAGCCGCTAAATAATCTTATTAAACTACGCTTCATACACACCCATTGTATAATAGACGGCTTCAATAATATTTAGACGGTCTTATTTAAGTAATTATGGTCGTGTCGCCAATCGTCGCCTAAGCTGTTGTTATTATCAAACCGCGACCGCGATTAGAAAGGGATCCGAAAGTACTGTTGACATAACAGTGTATACGTCAATCTAGGATAAATTGATAGTTATATTCATTGTTAAAGTGCAGAGACTTACAGACAATAGATTAATTATGCACTCGCTATATCTATAAACAGCTCTTTTCTTGGTAAATGTTGTGCCATTTGTTGCGTCAACAATACTTTCGAATCCTCTTCTGATTCAGGTTTGATAATACTAACTAATCCGCCTTATTTTCGGGCGCTAAAAAAAAGTGTTGGCGAATATAGGTATCCTAAGCGAAGATATGCATTTCTATAAAGAAAAACATAACCGATCGATACTTCACTTTCACGAGTATCCAAGCTAATTGAATTCTATTGGCCTATCCTAATAGCCATCTAAGATGCTGACTGCATTTAAACTGAGCCCCTTATCAAAGGAGATTTCGGTTTGGCATACTAATGACTGAACGAAAACTGGTTACTTATTGGGTTAATATTGTCAGTACTAGTTAAAAGTTTCCATGTCTTGTACAGTCAGACAACAAATTGGTATCTTTAGTGAAAATCATGAGAAAATACATTATAAAAGTCTTTGGTGACACCAGCAACGGGGCCTGCCCAAACTGCGGCGGTTATGGTCGCAGATAGAGTAACCGAAAGACTGACCGTCCGTGATGTGTCCAGGATTACTGCCTTCTGTAGCCGCACCATGAGGTGAGAGTTGAAAAAGGCTGATCACCAGCCCTTTTCAATCCACTGCCGGACATTGGCCTGTCCTATTGCTATGCCCATAATTACTAAGCTGGGTAAGAGGGTTGGCGATTGCAGTAGTGTGTCCACTATGACGACGATGCTGCCCATTATCGATCTAAATACATGAATGATCAGTGACAGTTCAATCCTTTAGTGGACTCTTACAACACCCACGAGAAGGGTTGTGGGTGTGGTGAAAACTTGCCTACACACAGGGCTACAGTATACAGGGCTACTTTTTCACCAGTACAATAAATCAACATACGTAATAGTAGTCCAAAATACAACATACTAGCGTGTTTTGTTATTACCCCCTTTAGAACAAAAACACTAAAATACTAAAGTTCGAACTTATCTGCAAATCTAACAAAAAATGTGGACGTATTCCGCATCTATCGACGTGTACCTATAACTAGCAAAACGCACGAACTGTCAACTATATTGTTTAAAATGTCTTCGCGCATGGCGGGTTGGATCACCCCTCCCCGCCGCCTTCGTCATACCGCACCGTCGACGCCTTGTAAATAGTTGTAAGTGCGCCCGTCATGCTACATTTGCATGGAGAATAAATTAATAAAAAATAAAAAAATAAATGTGATATTTTTATTTGATAAATGTGATCTTATGATTATGATTAATGTGATCAGTGATAATTACCAATGATATGGTAAAATTTATTGTACCGGTGAAAAAGTAACCCTGTATATATTCCACCACTTTGGATGAGAATACACTTAACGTGTAGGTAAATATTAACTAGAAAAGTGGTTGTCCATTTTTATTGGAGGGATCTACATCGTTTGGCTTTAAATATTAAACTTACATTTAAAGCCAAACGACATTATTGGCTAAGTACGACTCGGTTGAATGTAATGGAATTTTTCGAGTGGAAATAACATCGAGCTCGGAGCCGTTGAAATGAAGTAAAGCTTAGTTTGTTTTCAATCGAATATTTGTAATGTTAGTTTCGTATTAGGTACGTAGGTACCTAATACGTAACTTTTTTTTACTACATGCACTATTGACGCTAAACTTTTATAAATAATCTGTTGAATTACTTGTAATGTGTTCCCATCAACATCATGAAAATAATCGTTGGAACAGTTATTAGTATGCATCGCCCCCAACCTTGTAGCCCGTAGTTTAAAAATAGATTGACACACACACAGTTTTTTTTTTTACAACTTTGAGCCCTGGATTGCTTAGAAAAGTTGCCAATCGCTAACGCTTAGTCGTCAATCGCAGACGAAAGGCAGGTCAACTCTCTTTGTCGCACTAATATGAAAGAGTGACACAGAGGAAAAACTACGATACCTACGCTACTAAGCTTAGTGATTGGCAACTTGGCTAAGCATCCAGAACTGTCGAAACTGGTTAACATAGATAAATGAGTCTTTTAAAAAACTATCGTTTTAAAAAACCTTTCCATTTATACCCCAAGCGCTTCATCATCATCATCATCATATCAGCCGAAAGACGTCCACTGCTGAACATAGGCCTCCCCCAAAGATTGCCACAATGACCGGTCCTGCGCCACCCGCATCCAAGCGCTTATGTAACTCGAAAATAAAAACATCCCACTGTTACATGTATGGATGACCCCCCCCCCCCCTTAATTCCTCCCCCTGCTCTCTCCTTAACAATATCGCATGATTATATCATTCCTTCACCGAAACGATGAGATAGTGAAGATTTAAAGCGTCAATTTTGCAAAACTTTCATGGAACTTACCTAGAATATAAATAGAGAACGCTTTTCTGCGGTGTCTGAACAAGTGCTCTAAAGTTACGTCTTGAAATCCAACCGAATTGCAAGCAACTTTAAATTTTCTCTTTGAGTTCAGTGAAATCCGAATCATCGTATGAAAATGTGAAGAAATGTATGTTTTGTTGTGCACTCAATAGAATTTGTAAATTAAAAAGTATTCGGAAAGGATGATATCATATAATATTCAAGTATTTTGTTTAAGCAACGTAAAATAAGTTGACACGCAAACGAGACCATGGTAGCCCTCGGGCCCTTGTGGTCGCTTGTCGCTTCGCGGAGGGAGCACTTTACGCATCCAAGCAGCAAGACTTCTAGAGTCTCCACTCTAGGTGTTTTACTCTAATAACTTTTACTTGTTCGCATCATTGTAGTCTGTTTTTGTATTTGTCTGTAACGGATACATTTTATCCCAGATTATTTTAGCTTTATGAATAAATATCGTGGGACGTTCATACATATATCAACCTAATCTAACTTACTGTGGGATTCCAGCGTAAGTTAAATTAAGGCTTATATTTTGGGTAATAAGCGACAATATACTAATTATGGTAAGTGATAGACATAAATTAATACAAAACTACAACGAAAAATATAAATGATCAACAAACACAAATATTATGATGCCCTAGCCGGGAATCGAGTTCAAAAACTTCCAAGTAAAATAAAATAGACACTTGAAACGCAGATTTAAATTTTAATAAGACGCGCTGGTTCACCCGTTGTAATCGTAGACACAAAACAACCCATTCCCAATAATTTATGCATGAAAATTAATTTACTAAAATTCAATTTGGACTCCTTTCAATTTTATTCTAGACCATTTGCTGCTGTAGGTTGCAGCCGTCGGAACTAAATAAATATTAAAACAGCTTTGAATGAATTCAAATAAAACCGCCAATTTAAATTTGGATAAGCGGGGTTTATGATTTATAAACGATTTGTGCAGAGTCAGTACCTCATTAAATATTGGGCTTAAAGCAATGTTCGATAGGATAAAAGCACCCATGGTGTACCCAACTAATTAAGTGAATAATCAATTCTTGATAAACTCAATTTTCCTTTCCATTTATAAAATGAAAGCCGATTTAGATGGGGTACTCGACAAGGCGGAAATGTAAATTAAATACCAATAAAGGGAATTCACAAAGAAATTAATCATACGTACTACTTTAATTGATTATTTATTTCTATCGAGATTACTGATATATAACTCAAAATAGTGCTAATAATTATTAATTTCATACGTTTATTTAAAATAAAGAAATAGTACATTACTACAGAGGCCGGGACGAAAGGGGTTGCCGGCCGAAGATATATTTATAGACAGAAGGCCAGAATGCTTAGACAAGTTGCAAATCGCTAGCGCTTAGTTAATAGCGTATCTTAGTTTTCCCTCTCTGTCACTCTTTCATATTAGTGCAACAAAGACAGTTAGCTGCCTCTCGCTTACGATTGACGATTAAGCGTTAGCGATTGGCAACTTGTCTAAGCACCCAGGTCTGAGGCGAGGAACCCCATTTCCCGCTGAAGTTTGTATTGTACTTTTGTTAAACATGCATTGAAAAAAAACAATAAAAATGATTCTAAAGAACTGTACTGTAGCATGTTAGTTCAAAAATACTCAAATTTTGATTCCGCTCTGTAACCTCGCAACCACCTACCCATTTATCAATACATTAAAAAAAGAAAATGGAATGGCGGGACGATTTGGACGCGTTTTGCGAAGAATGGCGTGAACTTATCAATAATTGGACAGAGTGGAAAATGAGAGTTGTTTGCAAAGCAGTGAGCCTCCCAAACTCCCAATAGCAGGTTATAAGAATAAAAAAAAATATTGTAAAAAATGTACCGAAAAAACAGACCAGCTGGGTTTTTGATATCTGGTGTATATGGGCCCTTATACAGGGTGAAATTCAGGTCGTGGAGCGGGAGTGAACAGGGTACTTGGGGTGATTAATTTGATCACGCTGCGCAATTTTTACGGGCACAACCAAAACAAAGCGATGTCTGTGCCACAATTCACATGGAATGGAAAATTAAAAAGAGATCTTTTACAGCTAAGGACTAAAAAAATTGTATGAAATTTAATTAACGACCTCTTGTCCTAGTTGCACTTGAAGCGCCATACTTCGCAGCCAATTATAAAGAAAGAATAATATTTAACATGAATAACGATATTATTCTGTGCATGTTAGAGATTTTTTTTGTTGTCTTGTTTGCGTTCAGACGAATATATTGATAAGATAAACATTGAACAGTTACTGTATTATTTGCGAAGATTAATTCGTTGATCCAGAATTCATTACGAAAGCACCGAGTAAACATTGATTAAGTACTAAATAAATATCAATGACTGGCGATTTTCCCTTTGTTGACCTTAACAAGGAATAATTAGCCGAATAATTCGCAATACAGCGTACATACAGTGTGACATCTGGGTTGTGGAGCAGAAGCGAACAGGGGCGGAAGGAACAACTTTCACTACGGAGATAACCGAGAAATCGCAAAAAAAATATCCTAATAACAAGTTATTTGAGCCCTAATTCATAGTTAAGTATGACCTAACTCATAATTATTATTTTTATTTCACACAATATTACATAAATTACAAATACATTCATAAATCCTTATAGGTATATAACTAACTTACAACTAACAAATACCAATTACATACTACTAGATAAAATATACAATCTAATATAATAACTTAAATTACAAAGTCAAATTTGTCAAAAAGTTGATTAACACTTAAAATAACCCCCCCCCCCCTGATTCGTACCCGGTTCAAAGGTCCCCATTACCCCCGCTGCGTTTCCACGCTGATCCGCAATGGAGACTCATGGTTAGAAGTTTTTTATCGCGATTTCCTAGTTCTCTCCATTGTGAATGTTAGTCCCTATGTTCCGTATGTGACCGGCCCTAGAGCCCTGTTCACTCTTGCTACACTAACCAAATGTCACCCTGTATACACCAAATCGTTTTTAACGGTAATAAAATATCTAAAAAATATATCGCCTAAAATTAAATCTTTTGGAAATACGATAGTCAATTTTTTGCTCCCATCATAGACAGGACCTTTGGAAGACGACAATAGCTCCATTAATAATGAAGAGGGTGGGCTGAGGTCGAAATGATGATTATAATCGCAATGACACGACTTTTTTAAGTTATATCTGTTTCTTCGTCTACTTTAATATATGGTTTCTTAATATTCGCCTTTTCTGGTAACTTTCCTAAAACTGCAATTTGTAACTTTCCCTATTTGGGAAATTGAAAATTCACTGGGAAGACTTCTTAAAACCTTTTTAAGATAAATTGAATTTATTCAAACTGATTAATCATGAAATTGTAGCTTTCCATAGTTTTATGATTTTTTTGATCGAGACACTGCAGTTTTTTTTGACGTGCAATTGGTACAAATTTTCACCAATTGAGCATCAACATTTTTTGAGGATTTCGTGTACGTAAATAGCATCTTGCGACCTTCTGGCGTCAACCAGTCTCTTTTAATCGAAAGGTACGAATAAAAAGCGACAGATAGCCGTAGGAAGGCCGTAACTTGCTATCGCTCGGATCACTATGTAATATGTAGGTAAACTTCTGGCACAAACGGAGACAAAATGAATAGAACTTCTACAATAACGTGTAGATAAGCATATTCATTAGATTGCTTGCACACAATGGCATTCCTGTAGGTCGAGCCAATTTTGGCTGGCATTGTACACCTTCCCGCCTGACACGGACCTTGAGTTTTCTTTTTTGTGTCATAGTTTCTACGAGTTTGAGTTTATAACAGTATCTTTCATAGCTTAACAATCGTAATAGAATGCTTTGCAGGCCTGCCGTTCTGCAATCGTATACGTTACGCGATAGGTCATCATCGTAAGGAAAGTCACGTGACTTATCGCATACTATATAATTGCAAAATGGCAAATTGGCTAGGTCTGCTGATATTAAAAATGAAAATAATTGTTCTTCTATCGGCTATATAAACAAACAAAAGATAGTAGTTCCTATATAAATAAAAGAGGGAGGGTGATTGTAGTTCACGGCTCAGCGTTCAACTAGAAATATCATCGCGTATAATTTTACTTCCTAGCTTTTGTTCGTTTCTATCGTCGATATTTCATCGCTTACTCGCTCTTGGTAGGATAAGTGCCTTACAATGCGAATAAGAAAAAATACGAACGCTTCAGTTATAACTTTGGCCGATATGCAGGAAAATGTGAAATCTTGAATGCTACTGTAAAATAGGCTATGTGGTGACGGCAGTAAGAATACATTTGTCACGACCCCAACTCCTCCGGCGGGTATTGTAAGAGTCGACTAAGGGATTGAAATATCACTGAACATTATTTGATAAAAGATTGATCATGGGCAGCAGCGTCATCACTGTGGACACTTTACTGGGATCACCAATCCACTTGCCCAGCGTGGCGATTATGGGCATTAACCTCCTAATGGGTCCATACGCATAGTTAAAAGGAGAGGCCTACGCCCAGCAGTGGACTATCATAGGCTGATGATGTATTTATGTATAACTTATAACTAACTAATAACTTTAACTTTATTCGTAACATACACATACACAAAAATCACAATATACAGCTGTATGACTGTAAAATAAGACGATGTTTATTTCAGACTGCTCCATGCATTTAAAAGGTCCTGCCTAACTTCACGCGTGGAATATCCATGAGATAAAGAAACTAGATCAACATATTTGATTATATGTAGTAAAAAGTTGTCTGTCTCGGTACTAATCTATTTAGCCTCGATAAAAATCTTGAAATTCAACAAACAGTCTCCAAACTGTCAATAAAACTTTCATGTGTTTCGTCTGTGGACTCTGGAGACACTTTTCACAGGATTGGTAATATAAAGCAAATTGTTTTTATCATCAGTGGTATAGATTCACGATTTACTTACTCATTTTGAAAAATAAATATTTTACGACTGTCGTTGGCATTTTGGCTAAGCACCCTTGCCGTTTCAGATAAATAATGTTTTCCTTACTGGATAAAACGAATAAGATTGAAAAGACTTCAATTTAAGCTAACATGAGGCATATAACATTAAAAAATTATTAAAATAGTACATTGTGCATCAAGGGAAGTAAATACAGAATTACTAACGAGAGTGTTAGAAGCTTTTATGACTCGGGTTAGTATTCCGCTTACCGACCGTGGTGCATACAATGTTTTTCATCACACTTGCCGACAAAAAAATAAGTTTTAAGACATAATATTATTTAATGACATACTGACATTTTTATTACTCCGTAGAGAATTTCACTTTTCTATTACTGGCGCGCTTAGACAGCAAGTGTGATGAAAATAATATTTTCCTTATAATAAATAGATAAAACAAATGAGATTGAAAAGACTTCATTATAAGCTATCATGAGGCATAATAACATTAAAACATTATTAATTGGATTATTTTCACTGATTATCTCACAACGATGGGCTTGACAATGGAGTCAGTAGATCTTCGAAATATGTAGTGAAAATACTTGAGTTAAACCGTTTCATGAAATTTTAGGCTTTACCTACGTCATCATCATCAGCCTATCCTTTTTTTGCGTTGGGAAATAGTACATTACTATAGAGGACGGGAAACGAAGGGTTACAGTCCAAGTAGATATATCTGGCCGAAGGAACTGAGGCCAGATAGGAATACGCGGCCTGTAACCCTGTTTCTCGCCGAGATTTGTATAGTGCTTTTCTCAAACTTGCCATGAAATAAAACGAACTGATTTCGCCGAACCATACTATTTGATTTGTAAATGAACCAATAGTATAGTATCGTACAACATTAAAAAAAACATTGGCGCCTAACTTTTTTTTTTAATCTGTTTGAGGTATCCTTTTACCTGGTGGTATAGACATTAGTTCTTAGTTTATTTTTTTTTCTGTGGCTGAATGTCAAGAAATAGTGTCACAATTTGACGTTTCAAAACAAAAGACAGTTTGTTTGCAGTCCTAGGTGTGAAATAAATACATGAAATCTCTTTACATATCATCTTAGCATATGCCACAGGATACATAGTATTTCCGGGTTTAATTTAAAGTAAGTAACATCAACATTCCGTAGCAAGTTTGAGAAAATGCTTTTACGCATCCTGTCGTGAGATAGGTATGACGGACTACGGAGCATTGACCTCCACTACCGTCTAAAAATCCAACGAGTGCCATCTCTGATTTTGACGGGGTGACGCAGGATCGCTTTGAGCATTCTACTGCGTCACTCCAGCGGGCAGCCAAGCTGCAGACCCAATGGGACACCAAAGAGTTGGTGGCCCCAGTCCAATGATCTTTCGGCTATATCATCAGCCTATCCTAGTCCCCTACTCTGTCCGCGGCCAAGGATCAGTAATAGATCCTAGCGGTACACAGGGTGGGAAGTTTTTTTGGGTCAGTGAGGGCACCTACCAGATCCAGAGTAGCTACACGAAAATGATCTTAGAAGACCTTCCCTCGATTTTGAATGATTGAAGATTGGCGTTTACAGATTTTTGAAAACAACATACAGGTTATACTGGGTGCGAGAAAATGGTAGGTAATTTTAGACAAACTTTTTTTTGACGCCAATCGATCTTGTTTCTATTCAGGATCAAAAGCTTGTATGGGACCAAAAAAAGTTTTTTGGCTACAAAAGCCGCAAATCACGGATAAAAATACCCATACAAATTGTAAAAAAATAGATTTTTCATATGTGATTTTATTATGCCGAGCGATTCCATATTTTCATACACTGGAAGCTGGAATCTACCGATACCTTCATAATGAGAAGTCCTACTGCCTAAAATACTGATTTATTTATAGCTGAAGATGCTAATCACCAGGTAATTAAAAGGCAATTATGATATCCCCTGGCACTAAGCTCGCAGCTAATAATATACCTTATCAGAAAAATTAGATTATTCAATCTGTCTTGAAACAAACGTTTCAAATCAAGCGCGTGTCGGGACAAGCATAGTGAAGACTGAAGAACCTACCTGTAGATATGGGTGAGTATTGTGAGTAAAGTATTATACATAATAGCCAAAAAATAAGTACATTCCCACGAACTATTAGGCATCAGGAATCGGATTAGGACTATTGGGATATATATATTTTTAAAATTTTAGTAGGGTCAAAAAAAAGAAGTCGAGTAAAACTTGTCATATCTGTCAGGGGACGACACTAGCGCGTTTTCGTAATTTCATATACTTTTCGTAATTTCAAATTTTTAAAACTTGAAAAAGATCCATCCTATTCTGATTCCCGAAAAGTCATAGTTAATTAGAATGCACTTTTTTTTGTCCCCCTGTATACAAGCAAATAATATAGTATTTTGAGTAGAACTTGAAAGCATCCTGGCAGCAAGGCACGCCAGTAAATTTCACGTGCCTTCACTTTTTTGAAACGCGGTCTAATAAAATAACACATTTCATATTGTAAAGACAAACGGGCCTTAATCGCATAAACTTACGTTTAATTATATCCTGACGTTTCGGGCATGACGTTACACCCGTGGCGCAGGCAGAGTACCTACGTAACGTAAGTAACGTAAGTTTACGCGATTAAGACCCGTTTGTCTTTAAAATATGAGTGATAATCGGAAAAGTTTAATTCAATATATTATTATAACACATTTGTTTGTTTTTGGAAAATAAATAATTCTAAATTAATTTTTATGAGCGTTCTAGCAGTGTTCTATGATGCAATCACCTAAATAACAAAGGTCCACATTAGAAGTAGGTAAGTAGACTTAAAGAGGATAGTTTCAATTATAAAGACCTCTTTTGATGCCAAGGGACCAGCACCGGCCACTTGGTTGCAATTATCATGGATTTTCATTTATCCCAATTAACCCTATCGCATTATTTAATCTTAGTTGACAATTTGTATCGGATCCAAGCGGGGAAACTTGGCAATTCATTTATATCGAATTTAAGCGGATATCGCGAAGCTTCCTTACAGTCTATTAATTAATATGTTATGTAAACCCGAGTATACATAACATAGCTGATATAGCTGACAATTGCCAGTGGGAAAGTGGAACATCTAGCCAATTAAGTGATATGTATTGCAGTGAAGAAATTCTACTTACTTTAGCAGAAACACAATAAGGTTGGTAGTTACACAAATTCATATGGTCTT
>JALPQI010014627.1:0-25162 GCA_025490895.1 Thaumatotibia leucotreta
ATGTTGTTGAATGTGGAAGTTGTGTGTAGGTGTGGATGTTTGAAGAATAGATAAATAAAACTTCAACGAATTATTTCTAAATAACAACAACAACAACGTAAAAAAATTGAATATAGAAAGTAACAATAGCAATATAACGACGCATTATCATTTCTGTTTTATATATTATATGGGTAGCGTAGCTACCTTCTAATGCGTCCATACGCATAGTTAGAAAAGGCCTACGTCCAGCAGTGGATAGGCTGATGATGTGCGATATTATATCGTATCATAGTATCGTTTATATTACAATTGTAATATTAAATTTGCAGGGCGGTTACTACGAAGTCGGGTACGGCGTAGGAGGCGCGCGAGAGGGCACATTCGGACTGGGACCCACAGACAGGTTTACACGCACCGACGCCGCCTCACCTCAACAAGTCAGCCAGGTAACTTTATCCCTACGACAGTTTGACGACGCTGGCAAAGCATTAAATTCTACCTTGTGTTCATCAATGGACGTATTTATGCAAAAGCCCAAGTAGCACAAAAGGCTGTATAAAAGCTGTATATTAGAATTTCTCTACGCTTAAAGCTGAATAATTAAGCTGAATAAGAGCTGAAAAAGCGCTTTTTCAGCTCTTATTCAGCTAATTTGGGCACAAATTATTCAGCCTTAAGTTCACATAGCTGAATAGTGGCTGTAAAGTGGCTGTACTAAGGGTCACTAGCGTTACAAGGGCTGAATATCGGCTGGTTTACAGACCACAAGGGACTGTTTATTCAGAATAAAGTTCACATGTGAACCGTTATTACGGTCTTAAACCTCCACAAGTTCACCTTTAGCTGAACAAGCAAGAACATAATGCTATTAATTATTGATGACCGTCTGCAAGACACAGAAATGTTTAATGTCGATGTCTTGATGTTTTCTTGTGATGGTTGGTGTTAATGGTGGACATATTCCTGAATCTTCGGTTTTTAGTGCAAAATCATTGCGCTTTCACTTTTACTGTGAATATGTATATATATTTACTAAGATTTTTTTTACGCGCTCCTAAAATAATACGTTTTTAAACAATGTAAACAATAAAAATATACGCGGGTGGGGTTATACAAAAGGTGATTTTCCTTTTTATTCATTAAGAATACCTCAAAATCGGCTCTTACTATTCTAAAACGAGTAAACATTTAAGGTTTATTAATACTCCATGGTTAAGTATGCAGTTAAAAGCTAAGATAAAATAGATTATTTTAAGGTTATACAAAAAAAATGGTGGCGCAACTCCTAAATCGATGTTAACCATTTATATTCCATATTTCAGCTATAGGCTGTATAAGAATTCACTTGTGTTTTGTTATTCAGCTATAAGCTACATAAACGTTCACATGTGGGTCACTATACTTCCATTAGCGTTATTATGGTTCACATGTGGTGTCTTAAAAAGCTGATGTAATAAGCATTCACATGTGGTGTCTTATGCAGCATTTAACGTTGAGTTCTTCATTAAGTTGCCCTTAAGCAGCAAGTAGTGTTTTAAAATTCTTACAGCTGAATAAAGGCGAACATGTGTACTCTTTATACACCGTTATACAGCTCTTATTCAGCCTGAGCTGTTTAATTGTCACTAAATGCCATTATGGAGCTGTAAGTTCACGGGTGAACCATTGTAAGAGTTTATAGCAGCAAAGAGCTGAATATAATACCACGGGTGAGTAGTTATACTGCTTACTGTGCTGCTTGGGAGGGAACCAATCCACAAGAATTTTACATTCTAATTAACACCATAAATCAAAATAAACGAGTCAATCTTTAAAATGACAAATTCATGTGGGTTAGTTCCTTTCTGACTCATCCCTTTATTCATAAACGTTCACTAAATCCGGCTCCATACTGGACTAGACCAATTTACCGCAGTTGCTCAGCGGTTGTGGGCGTTTTTCGTCCGAAGCAAAAGCACAAACAGCCGCATGCCTCAATCGAAGCGCCTCACTGACTAAAATTGCCTCGCGCGGTAATTGACACGCGAAGCTGCTCACACAGCTATTATTCAATAGGCATGACATGATGACTACGTCATAATTCATAAAAATGAAAATGTATTTTGTCCGTTTGTTAAATTATCGAAAACTAGACACTTATTATTTGTTTCGTCAATCGACAAAGATAAAGCGAGTCAAAGTTCGGCGTTGGTCGGGCACGTCACGAGCCCGACCAACGCACTACTAGGTAAAAATTGTAACTAAGCTCTGAAATGGAATTCGAGATCAAAAATGTAAACAATCTATGACAATGACATGACATTACAAAATCAATGTTAAAGTGACATTCCAGGGGTATAAAACGTTTTATATCGAATGTAGTTTTTAAAACCTTTGTAAACTAACGTCGCATTTTGAGATTGGTTTTTTATTTTATTTTATTTATATCTACACTTATAACTATCCTTACCGACTAAACCTAAGACAATGTTTTATGTGTAGATGTAGATACGCGAAAGTCAAAGTATGTTCGATACACAAAGCATCAGAATCGTTAACATATTTTTGGATATGACAATAAAAAACATACGTCTGAGTGTCCACGGTTCCTGATTACAAAACTAAAACCTAGAAAATTTGCTAGAATGATGTAAATAATCAACATAATCAATAGGATAGGTAGTCGGGGAACGAATTCCAGTCTTCATCATAGTTACGATCGAATCTCATCATTATCATCATATCAGCCGAAAGACGTCCACTGCTGAACATAGGCCTCCCCCAAAGATTGCCATAATGACCGGTCCTGCGCCACCCGCATCCAGCGGACTCCTACGAATCTATTTCAATTAAAATATGAAAATGATTGATTTGTAGGTAAAAATACTAAAATCTATATTAACGTACTTTGTAATGCTAAATTTTAGGAGTTTTTAAGAATTCATAAAACAGTCATTTGGTTCACCCTCTTGTTTTGATTTTTGAAGTACATAGTTATAAATGCGAACCCTCTTAAATGGTTCTTAGTGTAGTTACCGTATTAAATTACGAACAAACTAGTTATTGTTATAACTGCGAACCAAATGCTTAAGATTTCTTATCATTGCCAGTAGTATAAATTAAACACCTTAAATTTTATTCAAAGTAGCAAAATATATCATTAAAAAAAATTATAAATTTTGCTTAATGTTTTGTATTAAAAATTTGTAAAATATTTAAAAATTCTATGTACCGTCAGTGACGGTAAATACGCATTTTTTATCAGTATTTGAATGATTTTAGATTACCCCCCTCTCGTGATTATTTTTTTGTGGTGGTATCCCATTTGTTTACATTTTTGATCTTCAATTCGATTTCACACCTTAGGCGTGATTTCAAATCGATGTCCACTATATTATATAAATGCAAACAACTAAAAAATACGTGTCTAATATTTTTATGTAATTTACCTGACAGAATAATTTAAAAAAGTTAAGTCGTCATCCCTATTAAGTATCTGGGGATGGCGAGAAATCTATAAATATGCAGACCAACAAAATGTAAAGTTGTCTGTAGTATTGGTAAACAAGTGACGCCGAGATCTAATATTAATTTTGTCGCAGGTCCCCGCAGCGCTACCGCCCGGCTACGCTTACTTCTACCAGCCACCTCCCACGACGTACCAATATGGAGTTTACCCCACGGTGAGTCTAAATATCTCAACTCAAGAATACACAAATAAAATTATCACGTCAAGGTTAATGAACTGAAACTGAAATGCTAATATGTAAACTACCATAGATGTCAACCAGTTTAAAAACCAACTCGGCAGGCAGTTGTACAATGTACAACTGCCTGCCGGCTTAAAAAATAATAAATAACAATGCATATTTATCGGCAATTTGGTGGAATTACCGCCTAAAACAGGATCGTTCCTAGATCGTTTTCAACTTTATGTATTTCGTAGTTAAGCCTGAATTTAATGATACTCCCTGTATACTCCCTGTTTCTGAATAATTATTGAATTGATAATTATATGAAATCGTAGCTCTAAGCCTGTAATGTAATAGTGTAAGTTGCCACTAGAGTAGCAGCTGGCAACAATGTATTTGTCTCAATCATGTTTTTCTTGTTGTTATTCTGTCACCTCATCAAGGGGACAAACATTGCGTAGTTTTCTTGAAGAAAATGTCCAACACAGTGTACTAACACTATTAGACCCACCCACCCTGGAAAGGTCACGTAACTGTCAAAAATCAATTATTTGCAAATTTTAGTGCTACTAAATTGTCAGCCTCCATAGCCTAGTTGGCAGTGACCCTGCCTACGAAGCTAGAGATTCCGGAATCGAATCCAGCGAAGGCATTATTTGATTTATTTTTCACAAATATTTGTTCCTTGGTCAATTGGTCATGTCTGTGTATGTATTTAAGTATCTATATGTATCTGTCTATTATATAATTTATATATAACCCACATCATGAGCCTTAATTATTGAGCTTACCATGGGACTAGGGTCGATTTGTGTAAGATGTCCCGAGATTTTTACTAAATTGTGATTGGAAGAGTGACCCAGGAGAACGTAACCATAGCAACGAGTGGATAGTTCTATGCGATTATTCTGTCGCACCAATCAAGTCATTACCATTCCCAAATTATTGACGAGCTGCGTATAAATAGTGGAGTCATTTTCGGTTATCCTGTAGCAGACGCATGTTTGTCTGCTATTCTGGCATAATAGTCTCGTTTGCTTTTATAAAACGGAAAATAAAGTGGTGATGGTAATGAACAATAAAAACGCGTAAAAAAATCGCATAGAAACACCCGAGTGGCAAGATGGCGGCGTTTCACCCATTGTATGAATCGTGTTACAGTACGGCGGCGGCTCAAACGTCGGCGGAGTGGGCGGCGTCGGCGGCGTGGGCTCCGTGTCCGGCGCCGTGTCGGGCGGCGGCAAGGTGTCCAGCTACTCGCAGCAGCAGCCGCCATACGACCAGGACTCCTACAAGCCGGGTACATACATGTGCTTCTGCTTACTTTGTTCTCCGGCGCCGTGTCGGGCGGCGGCAAGGTGTCCAGCTACTCGCAGCAGCAGCCGCCATACGACCAGGACTCCTACAAGCCGGGTACATACATGTGCTTCTGCTTACTTTGTTCTCCGGCGCCGTGTCGGGCGGCGGCAAGGTGTCCAGCTACTCGCAGCAGCAGCCGCCATACGACCAGGACTCCTACAAGCCGGGTACATACATGTGCTTCTGCTTACTTTGTTCTCCGGCGCCGTGTCGGGCGGCGGCAAGGTGTCCAGCTACTCGCAGCAGCAGCCGCCATACGACCAGGACTCCTACAAGCCGGGTACATACATGTGCTTCTGCTTACTTTGTTCTCCGGCGCCGTGTCGGGCGGCGGCAAGGTGTCCAGCTACTCGCAGCAGCAGCCGCCATACGACCAGGACTCCTACAAGCCGGGTACATACATGTGCTTCTGCTTACTTTGTTCTCCGGCGCCGTGTCGGGCGGCGGCAAGGTGTCCAGCTACTCGCAGCAGCAGCCGCCATACGACCAGGACTCCTACAAGCCGGGTACATACATGTGCTTACTAGGGTGAATCAAATAATTACCAAATTGCTATTACATTTTTGTGATCAGTTGATCACCCTAAATATTAGAGATGCAACGGATAGTTGTTTGGCCGGACACCGGATATCCGGCCTGGTTATCGGCCGAATATTCGGCCGGTGATACTATACCAACATTTTGTGTTTAGCAAGGGGCGCGTTGTGCAAGTTTTGACACTATTATCCTGTTTTGTGGCTCGCAAAGTTCTAACATTTCTTTTTACCGAAATCGGCATATAAATAAATTAATAATACGGCCTTAATTTACCTACCTACTATATTTAAGTTACAAAAAAAAGGATTGAAAGGAGGAAGAGATTGGGCTATAGAAAAAAGGCCCGCATATCTGCCATAATAAACACTACACTTTTATCATGGCAGGCAGTGACTTGCCGCCAACTATGTGGGCCCCTGTAAATGAGGACTACGATTAAAGACAGTCAGGGGTGTAGGCGCTCAAAGCTGTAGAGAGGTATACACCGCAACCGTTGCAGTACTCATGATAGTCACTGCACCAAGTCGCGACTTCCGCAAATCTACTGTTCTGTAATCGTACCACGAGTTTTCAAGTATGGGTTACGTTAAGTATGCGCATCGAGAAACAACTAACGTAAACGATACTTGCCAACTCATGTTACGGCTACTGGAGCATAATTATAGTTCTGATGACTCCTCTCTACAAGACGGACAATAAAGGTAAATTAGGCCTGAGAATCCTGTGAACCCCTTGGGGTTCCACTCACGCCGGGGACTGAGACCGACCGACTGACCTACTCTCGGAACTATCCTCGAGTGCGTCATTACTGCTCAACTGCTCGCCACTAATGATTATTATTATTACCGTGACTCTTTTTTGACGTTTTTTCCCCAAAATCAAACAAAGTTACTATCCGGTATCCGGCCGGATAGTAAGTCACTATCCAGTATTCGACCGGATATTAAAATATGGGCCGGATACGCCGGATACCGGATAGTTGCCGAATATTCGGTGCATCTACTAAATATTTCTAGGTAAGCTCTTAGCAGTGAAAGTGCTAACTCGTTTATTACTAACCGTCTTCAAACAAGGAGGAGGTTCTTAATTAGACTGTTTTTTTTATGCAACAGTTATCCGATATCAACGAGAATCGTAACCGATTTTTAAATGTTTGTTTAAATCGAACCGGTAAAATCCCGGTATTTAATGGTACTATTCCTATGGAGAAATCGGTTAAAGTATAATATATCATTAACATAACAATTTGCAGGTGGTGGCTACAACGCAAGCGCGAACAAAGCGGCCGCGGGAGCGCCGCCGGAGCTGGCGTCCGCCATGTACGCCAAGACTCACGTCGCGCTCAACAAAGTCAATGTGAGTCCAATTACACCCTCCAATTGACCATATAGTTACAAACAATCCAACCAACCAACTTTGACAAACAATCTGACTAAGACCGAAGAGCTGGCGACTTCCTCGCACAACGCATCAGTATTGCGATACAGCGAGGAAATGCCGCCAGCATCCTCGGTACAATGCCACAAGGGCCAATCTTAGATATAGGTTAGGTTAAGTAGATTAGTTAGATTTAATCTATGTACATAAATTGTAGTTTTGAAAATAAATATATTAAAAACAATCTGACTTAAGCTTTAACACGTTGAGTTTGGTCGCGTTCTGCATTGACAAAAAATCTAAGTTGGTAGTTTTTTGTACAACTGCGGCCAATTAAGGCCGGGCCACACCAAATGCGTATCCAACACGAAAACGTGCGCGTGTGCATGGCGTGCGCGTTGTAGCGAAAGTAGAAGTCATAGTAAATGGCACACCATTTTGCTAAACGCGCGCGAACACGCCACGCAAGCGGTGTGCTATCTAATGTGAGTTTCACATACGCTACAACACGTACGCCACGTACTCACGCATGCACACATGCTGTAAACGCATCTGGTGTCGCTTAGCCTTCCATATTCGAAAACATCCTAAAGTCCCGAAGTACGAAGTTCACGAAAGACAAAATTATTAGTCGTTATAATTGAAAAAAAAAAAAGATTTACTTGTCAAATAATAAAATGAGAGGGTGCCCCATAGAAAATTGCAATCGGGAGAGGAAAGAGCTCCTTTATTGGTTCGAACATCCTACAAAATTGCAAAAATAAGAAGCACCCTATTGCGTAGTCATACGCTAAAGGCCCGGTCGCAACTTTGAGTTACCAGCGACTGCAGTTAGCTACTCAATAAGTTGGAGCGAGGGACCGCGTGGTTTCCCACCCCGCTGGTCGCCTTACACCACCTTCACCAATGTCGTGGCCAAGGCGTAACAGTCTGGCCACGACTGCGCATTTGCGACTGTGGTAAATGGACTCAATAAATTGGAACGAGAGAGCGATATACGGGGCTCCTACTTATGCTTTGCCGCGCCGGTCGCCTTAGACCAAAGCGTAACGCTTAGTCAATTTAATTTGTTCCACAAAAATATGTAGATTGGCAGCACCATCTCTCAATGTCTACTAGAATCTCTAAAGGAATTCACATAGGTGGCTAACGAATAGTTAACACTGATAGAAGCTACAATCTGTTAATCGTTGGTTCGCAGAGCTACGACAAGGCGACGTTCCACAGCGGCACGCCGCCGCCCTTCGGCGCCGGCTCGCACCTCTACATCCCCGCGCCGCACTCCGCGCACCACCCCCACCACCACCAGCACCAGGTACACACACACACACACATCACACACACAAACATCACACACACACGCACACATCACACACACACACACACATCACACACACACACATAGCGTTGAAAATTTCCGGATTAAATCCCGTTTCTTTCCAAACAGCTCGTTTTTTTCCTGAATTTTTCGAAAAAAACAATCAAATTTTCCACTTAAATTTTCCACTCTAAACCAATGAAAATTAGGTCTAATTTTCACTTATACCAGGAGAACGCGATGTCACAGAGGAAAAGTCAATTGAAACAGATGGCAAGGAGTGACAGTGACAGTGACATTGATTGTTTCTGAAAAAATCCGAATAAAACGGAAAAAAATGAAGTTTTCATACATTCCCGAAAAAAACATTTTGTTTTTTTCCGACATTTTCAACGCTACACACACACACACATCACACACACGTGTCAAGTATAGCCTCGTCACCAAACAACAGCAATCTCGTATACTGACGTGGCCGGGCCACGCGCGACTTCATAAGGCTATGTCCTACGTAGGCGATTCAAAGCGATGACATTTACTATTATCAAACCGGAATCAGAAAGGGATTCGAAAGTACTGTTGACACAGCAGATGACGCAACATTTACCAAGAAAAGAGTCGTTTATTAGAGGTAGTGAGTGATTAATTAATATATTGTCTGTAAGTTTCTGTACTTAAACTATGAATATATCCTAGATTGACTTATACACTGTTGTGTCAACAGTACTATCGAATCCCATTCTAATCGCGGTTTGATAATACGCGATTCGCGATTAACCCCCTTATTCACGAACGTCTGCTAACTTAACAAGCCGCTAATAATTGTTTGTCCCTTTTGGTCTTAACAATGTAACAAGAGCATAAGGGACAAACAAATATTAGCGGCTTGTTAAGTTAGCAGACGTTTATGAATAAGGGGGTTCGTCGCGAATGTATGCAATGCGATGGCCTAGTCCTACCGATCGGACATTTTCAATAAACAAAACGACACACTGTTCTAGCCTATTTCGGAACTCCTCGCACGCATGGTTTTCCGCCCCACCGGTCGCCTAATGCGATTTGTTGTTGTTTGATAGCTGTACTCTAGTGTCTATAGGTTTAGATTGGAC
This sequence comes from Thaumatotibia leucotreta, assembly GCA_025490895.1. Classification (NCBI taxonomy): domain Eukaryota; kingdom Metazoa; phylum Arthropoda; class Insecta; order Lepidoptera; family Tortricidae; genus Thaumatotibia; species Thaumatotibia leucotreta. Next base: position 9,354 of record JALPQI010014627.1, read on the forward strand.
CCTTTCACACTGTCCCTTACCCTTTAAAAAATATAATAACAATGGATGACCCTATCATTGAGTAAAAAATCTTAATAATTATTAATACATGAATTCATTTGCGAGAGAAGACAAAGCATAAAATGTGTTGTTTGCTGCGACCATATATAACATGGATGTCTAACGCCAGCTCAAAAATGCCCCCAAAAGCAATTGTTCAATTGTGCCAAGATGGGCAGGACATAACGCTTTTCTTAATACCGCGCATATTTCGGCGCAACATCTTTGACAAATGCTTATAGAATATAGCCAATCAAAACTTTGATGGACCAATCACAACTATTTTTAAATGGCGGTTTAAGTTTTTATAGGTTGATATTGACATTCATTACCGTGATGCATTGAAGAGGGGGTGACACTTGTCAACAAAAATTCAGTACCATTTTTGAAAGGCAATTTAATATGGCATGCGGCTTCCATGTTTTATTTGTTCGTAGGTTGTTTGTTAGCAAGAGGTACTTCTTACTAACATACTAGTACTTATATTCGAGATCAAACAATATGGTACAGTCAACCAATTGGAACCTTAAGCCACTCGAAGTGACGTTAAAAATCAGAGTGTAAGAAATCTCTTACTACTTGCCATTTGGACATAGATTCTATACTAGATTGCCCTGGTGTTCCAAATGGTACAGTGTACAAGTGCGACTGCCAGAAATATACATTAAAATTAGCCTTGTCGACAACCGGCATTGACCTTTTTTCCAAACATGAATGCAAAATTGATTATCGCCCTTTATTGTTATGTCTTTATTGTGTATTGCATTTTATGAATGCTGCGATGTATTGTTTCTTGTTCCCGCTCCAATTGCCAAATGGTCATATTCAATCAGATGTGTTAATTCCAATACAATATAAGTTTTTACTAGAATAAGTTTATAAAAAAGGCGATGAGCCTAGAATTATATTTGTATGTAGTAAAGAGGTCGTTTGCACCAATATTTCAGAGAACAATACATAATTATTTATTTACATTTACTACTTGCTCTTTCTCAAATTAGCAACGAAAAGTTACACAAAATATATTATTAGTTATCGTATTGGTACAAACGGCTGGTAGAGACAGCAGCATGGTTTCTGATATTATGATAAAAATATATATATTTTTATAGAGGGACCACGAAAATAATTTGCATGAAGCGATGTTCGCTTGCTCATTTAATTCTCAATATATTTAACTGTCGGGTAAGAATGTAAGTTCGATGTGCACTATACATGTCATATTAATGGAGGTATACATGTTTGCTGTACTGTAAGAGTTCAGTGACAATTACTCAAAGAAAGTTGCGAGTTTTAGTCAAGTTTCATGATGTACGGTTTTGGGCATGGCATGTTTTTAAGTCTGTTGGAAATGTTAATGTTTATTTAGCAACATATAATTATATTTTTTTAATTATTTTCGTGGTTCACTCAAATGCATGTGTTAGAATATATTTTAAAATTTGAAATATATTTTAGAGTTTTATTTCGTTTGTAGATGGATGTACGGGTGAACAGTAGTCATAATAGGCGGGTAAGTTACACATATATATGTTTATGTACACCGCTATGTGTATCCGCACCGTACCGCTGCTAGCCCGCCTTCTGCATGCTATATAACATAATATGTACATATATACAGGTGTAGTGAGAAATTACTTGCCTTCGGAAACGTTCGTAAACACATGCTGTTTCAGGCAGTGTCACCGAGTCTGACCGAAATAGCATGACAGCTATTACTGTCAGTCTCAGTGAGATAGACTGAAACAGCATGACGTTGACGAACGTTTCCGAAGGCAAGTCATTTCTCACTACATCTGTACTCATATTTTATGTATGTTACATTTATATCGCTTTATATTTATATGCTTATCATTTGTTTGATAATTTATAATATATCTATTGTAAACTGAAACATATAAATGCTTTCATATAATTAAATAGCCAGTGGTTGATCGATTTAAAAACATTTTCAATATAAACACAGCTTGTCAAATGTTCGTAAGGAGATTAGAAATCTAAAAAAAAGAAATCGTGCTGAACGTCTTATAATGATGTGGCTTACGATATTATATAATCTCATAAATTGCTTAACCCCAAGACCGCCACAACGAATACGTAACAATTGCAGTTGTATGGATAGATTTAAAATCAAAGTTTAAATACTTAGTAGATTGTGTCACAAGGGATCAAAATGGTATATTTCCGGCGTGGGCGTATATTGAATCCTGAATGGAGCGACGGATTCCACAATTTAATCCCGACCGTACGGAGGGATTCTAAAGTGGAATCCTGAGCGTAATGAAGGATTCAAGCTTTAACGCCCAAGACAAAATAATTTTGATACCGTGTGACACATACTGAGAAAAATACACACCACCTATGAGAAAAATAAAAGATATATCACATATTTAATATTTATGCAAATCATCGATTCTGAAGAATTTTTTCAACGTACAATCGACAACACAGCTGTGGATACAGACAAAGTGCCAGAAATATGTATACACACCTTTATGTCCAGGCAATAAAGTTCTGTTTGCATATTTTTGGCACTTTGCCTGTGTTCACAGGTGTGTTGTCGATTGTACTGTTTATTTTCATATTTCATTGTAATTTTTTAGGCTGGCAATAGAAAGTCCTTGAACAGAAAAGTGCCACTTTGATCCCTCCTAGCAGGGAAGAAAAGACCCGTATTCGAATAGGTGGTGTGAAAAATAAATTTTCACACCACCTATTCAGTGACAATTTTCTGTTCAAGTTCTATTGTCAGCCTAAAAATTTAAAATGAAATATGAAAACAAACAGTATTAGAATCGATTGTTTGCATAAATATTAAATATGTAATTTATTTTTCACATAGCTAGTGTGAAAAGCAGTCTCACACCGTATCGAAATTATCTTCGTTTTGGGCGTTGACGCTTGAATCTCTCATTACGCTCAGGATCCCACTAGAATATTGTGAAAACTATCGCTTCATTCGAGCTTCAATAATGAACGCCATCACCGGAAATAAATAATTTTGATCCCTTGTGACACAATCTACTATTTTATTTGAATTATCAGTGTTTCAGTTGCGATTTACTTCGATATTAGTGGCGGTCAGGGCGTCGACTTCGGATGTAGCTATTAGTATAAACTGTTGTTAACAACAATAAACCATAGGGTCGCACATATACCGTAAAATACAGGACACAGCTGTGTACTAGCGGCGACAGCGACAGGTTCCATAGGCAGGTGACAGTGTAGCGATTGAAACCTTTACCAGGTCAAGTGTGATGTGCCTCCCACACGTGGAACTTAAAATGTTTTTTTTTTTAATTATTCAACACAATCTTGCGAAGAAATTGTGTCGATGATGCTAATGAGTAATAGTGGGTTTTTTTTGTTCGCTTCTACTAATATTACAAGCGGAATAAATAAGAGTTTGTAATTTATTGTAAGGCCTGGTAATGGGTATAACTTATCTATGGCACCTTGTGGCTTGTCGTTGGAAGTTGCTATGCAACGGCTCGGCCACGTACACGCGCGAATGCAAGCGTTTTCTGGCCTACTACCGCGAAAATCAAAATTCGTAAATTTCGAGGATTTTTCTTTGTCACACGAGCGAAGGCGTCATTAGAGTGAGAGAGACAAATCCTCGAAATTTACGAATTTAGTTTTTCGCGGTAGGGCCGCTGTCCATCGCTCGTGATGCGCGAAGCGCAGTGGCTAGATGCGGTCAGACGCAATGATTTGAAAAAAAAAACGCTTTCTGCGCCGTAAGGTTTTTTTTATACTTTTTCTGCCACTGTGGGGTGTTGAGATGGCAGCACTGTGGCATAAAATTCAACGAACTGTCAAAATAAATAGGCAAAATTTATTTTCTATGTATTTTTGGTTTATTTATTCTTAGGCCAGCCGTACACCTGTAAGTTCTTACGTAAGTTATAGGGACGGAGCTATACTAAGGATAGGTGAGATAGTGATATTCACCTCTCATTCCTTGGCTCCGTCCCTACAACTTACGTAACTAAGTACTTTACAGGTGTAATCCCGGCCTTACAAAATATTCTGTACCTACGAATCTGACAGCTGTTTGGACCTCACCCCTACGTAGCGACGCCTGCATGCCTAGCCAATATGCCTTTTCTGCATTTAATACAATAAGCCATAAGTAATAAAAATATGAGAATGACAGAATCGTACGAAATCAAGTGACCATTTCCATACATTACGGTCACGTGACTTATCGCTTATCGTATACGATTGCAGAAGGCCATCTTGGCTAGGACGCTTAGCCAAGTCGCCAATCGCTAACGCTTAGTAACGTATCGTAGTTTTCCCTCTCTGTAACTCTTACATATTAGCGACAAAGACAGTTAGCTGCCTTTCGTTTATTGACGATTAAGCGTTAACGATTGGCAACTTGTCTAAGCACCTAGGTCAGGAGCCTATTTCTCGAAAGCTTGTAACTTGTAATACAAGCGGAAGTCCTTATCTAACTAATAGTGTTAAAAAGAGACTTCCACTTGTATTACAAGTTACAAGCGTTCGAGAAACGGACCCCTGCTCGTGGCAGAAAAATATCGTAAACGGGCATTTTCGCGAGAAGATATCCAAAAAAAAATTTTTTTAAGGTAGGTAAATTTAATGTTTTTCCTACTCAGAATAACGAGTTTTTTCAATCTAGGAGAAAAAAAGTACAAGAAAAAAATGGTCCCACATCTTTCATACATTTTACATGCTCTCCACTTTGTAACCGCTGTACAAAGTGTTTCAAAAACGGTTACGTAATAGAAACAAAAAGTTGTGACACTTTTTTTCTTCTAGTAGGATCGAAAGAGCTCGTGATTCTGAGCAGGAAAAACATAAAATTTACCAGTTTCAGAAAAATAAGTTTTTGGATCTCTTCTCGGAAAAATGCCCAATCCCTGATTCGCGCGTGTCCGTGGCAGAGTCGTAAGTCCTCTTGGGTCGGTGGTACAAGGTGTGATGTTGCAGGAGAGCGGCGCGGCGCGCGCGGCGGCGGCCAAGCCGGCGGCCAGCAAGCCCAGCTACTCGCAGTCCTACTGGGCGCCCAACTAGCCTGCACGGTATGTACCAGGCCCGTTCTTTTATTTTGGAACCATACGTTTTCCTCAATTTTTGTTGGGAAACCAAAGTTAGCAGACTGCGTAGGTATATATAGATATCAGAAGGGGACTCTAAAGTACTGTTGGCACAACAAATAACACTTGTGTCATTGTGTCAGTGTCATTAACACACCTATTGATAGTGAGATGACGTCTTGTCATTGCTGTAAAATATTTCTAAGTGGTTATTTCTGATCAAGTAGTTTGTATCTTACATAAATATTATGAATGAGTTTCAAAAGAAGACTGTACATTCTGTATTGGAAACCAATTTAGAAAACAGATTTATTATTCTTGATTCAAAACCAGGTTTTAAAAAAAAAAATCGTTTTCTCTACTGGTTTCGAACCTACGGTTTCGAAAACGGCCGACGGGCATTTAGAATTTTGTAACATTTACAGATTATGTTTATAGATTTAATGAGTGATTCATTAACCTATTGACTCTGGATGGACTCTGTTGTGTCAACAGTACTTACGAATCCCATTCTAATCGTGGTTTGATAATAATAGAGATACAAAGTCTACTAAATTTGGTTTCCAGATAAAGCAAATAATAGTGCTTTTCTCAAACTTTCTATGAAATAATAAAACCGGAAGGCAATTTTACAGTACTTAAGGGTGGATTTCAAAACTCGGAAAAAAGTTGCGTTTCGGTGTTTAAAAAAATATACGTTAGGTTTTTTACTTTGATTTTTATTCTTTTCGTTATTCAGTAGTTTTATCTTTAAGGCCCTTTGATCAAAATAATCGAAATCTAAATAGTTTCATTTTAATAAAATGTTTTATATGTCAAAAGTCATCACCATCTAACAAAAAAATCTGAACCTCCATATTTGTACTGAAAATTATCCCAAATCAAACGTACGATTGCGAATTTTACTTCAGTAATCGTTTTTAAATATTGTTGTTAAACGTTCAAAAAAATATGATAAAAATCCTTCATCGTGTAAGTACTATTTAAAATATTTAAAAGTTTAACACCAAAAATTCATCAACACCGTAAGCGCACTGTCAAAGTTGAGGTAGTTTTGTACTCGTGCGTCTAAATATACCGGGTGTACCCACGCCCGCCTCCTCAATTCAGGTGAAACAGCGGAACCGAGTACACGTTTGTCTTTGCGGGCTCAAACCAAAAAAAATCATAAAAATGTGACTGCAATAAGTGATTAACACGCTGTGGCGTCATAACCATCCACGAGTGGTTTACAGTAAGTAATTGAATAATATTTAAACTAATTACTTGGGAATACGTAACCTTAAAGGAACTTACTAGTGAGGCGTTGACGTTGCTTTAAGTATTAGTGTTCTAAAATAATCTAGGATTTTGTGTGAAATCGTCAACACCGAGCGTGTCAACACCGGTACTGAAGCAATGGATGGTTATGATCCTGTATGTATGGAGTTGACAATTTTTGTAAATTGGTACATAATTTTTGGTTTTTCTTGTAGTAGCAAGTGCCATTAAATGTTCAGCGGTAGAGAAAAGTCTGAGAAGGGAAGGAGTCAACAAGACAATAGCGCTATGGATAGGGAAATTGCTCAAGTGTAGATCTATAAAGGCGACACTGGGCGGAATATAAACAGTCAATTAGTCCTAAAAGAGGTTTCCCACAGGGTGGACTTGTACTCATTAGTGAAGAAAATAAGGGGAGCCTATATATGCAAGCTTACTCCGATGACGGAGTGCTATATAGTCGAACGTGGACCGGTACTAAGCACCATAAGGGACATAATGGCCAGTGGTATCCAAAAGGTGCTGGAATGGTGCAGAGAGCTCTCTCTCTGCACCATTCCAGCACCTTTTGGATACCAGGATTTAAATCCATCAAAACGAAGCTCGTGTTATTCACTAACAAAAGGAAGACAGAAGAGATGAGGCCCATAAGGGTACATGACAAGGAGCTGGAGTTGGTAAACGAGCAAAAGTATCTGGGGGTGACTCTGGGTAGCACGCTCAGGTACAAAACTCATGTAAAAGAACAAACGGCGAAAGCCATAAGAACACTGTATCAATACAAAAGAGCGGTGTGAAGGAAATGGGGGTTAAAGTCGAGGAAATTGGAATGGATCTCCAAGGCGATAATACTTCCCGAGTACTATATGGAGCGGTGGTCTGGTGGCACAGAGCACATATTAAGAAATATCAGAGATACCTAGCAAAGGTGCAGAGGCAACCCGACAACCCGACACACGCCTTAGAGGTAATACTAGGTATAAAGGCGCTACATGTAGAAGCGGAAAAGAGGGCCGTGGAACAGTGGTACCGAATGAAGGCATACAAGTAATGGAGAGGAAGTTGCGTACACAAGCGACACGAACTAATACAAGATAGGGTACTGTCTAAAATGGAAATGATGGTAACTCACAATGGCCTCATAAAGAGGAAGAAGATATTCGATAAGAAAATTTCTTATTTTCTTACTCTATATTTAATATAGAGTACATATTGGGGAGAGGGACAACTGGAAGGTAAACGTCGCACATCCGACGTTGATATGCTTCACTGACGGTTCGATAAGAAGCTCCACAGGTCTAGCTGGAGCAGGCATACCTACTATATAGTTATCCCGAAATTGGGGGAAAAGGTATCTGTCCCACTTGGTAGGTATACGAGTGTGTTTCAGGCAGAAGTTTGTGCCATACTACGGTGCGTAAGGCTCATAAAGGAGCAAGTGCAGCAGACGAGGGCCGTGGTCATATATACGGATAGTCAGGCAGCAGTGAAGACGCTAAAGAAGCCAGCGACAAAATCTTCTTTGGTACAGGAATGTAAGGAGACAGGAACTAAACTCGCTTGGAAGTTTGGAATAAACTACAAACATTCAAAGGCGCTTTGAAAATACATTGTTGATTTGACTGAAAATTGTTTGATTTAATACCCCTATGAATCTTATGATATAGTAAATCGTCATTACCATACACATAGTATCATCGCCATCCATTAAAAAATCATAACCATGGCATGGTCGTCATCACCATCTCGTGTAAAATATTTTTGATGCCTATAATTTCGAAATTATGCATCTAATTAGTGTGGAATCATAACAAGATACTGTAATAAATATAACTTAACAATTCTAGATACATATTTATGCATTTAATTAATAAAAGAAAAAAAATAAAATTTTGTATGGTGAAAATTTTCTTGATGAAATCCACCCTTAAACAAATAACGAATCTACGATATTACAAAACATATTAAAACTTACGCGTAATTTTTTTAAATCTGTTTGAGGTATGCTTTTACCCGATGACATTGACATTAGTGTTTTACGGTGAAATACCAATATATCCTTCCTATTACTTGTTAAAAGCAGGTTACTTCCGGTACTTTGCTGTCATAGGACTGCTATTTAGTTCGTTGGACCAACGATGATAAATTTGACATGCGTATGGTCAACATTTGAGTCCAAGTTTCAGAAAATGACTGTTTTGGAAAACTTGGTCGTTACTTCCATTTACACACTCTTCAAAGTCATAATAATTATACATACCATACCATGTCAGTGTATAATTGAAGGAATGTTTACAAAAACAACATAACTAGCATTTTTTCCAAATTTGAGTTTTTGATGTCATACTGTTCGTCATCAAAGGAGCTACAGAATGTGAAAAAAAAATTGTCTAAAAACTTTCCCGTTTGGCAAAAAAATTGATTTTTTTTTATTTCCCATACTAAACTGCACTAAAAAGTGTCGAATAAGACTGCAGCATTAATATTCAGAGTAAACCATATTCTAAATCGACTTATAAAATGGGGAATATTAGCGTATACAACGATTTTTTTTCAAAAAAAATTTTTTTTTCCAAAATTGTGCATCAACTTTTGCACAAAAACAACGTAACTACTCAAAATTTTACAAAAACAACGTAAGTGGCAAGGCTTATTTTATTTTTTCCAAAAAAGTATTGAGCCGAAACTCAAATAAACGGGTAATCTTAACTTAGTGGTTATAAAGCTTTAATGAATATTATTTACAAAGGAATTTAGTTTTATCGCTCTCCTGTAAAGTTATGCTCAATGTAGTTATGTTGTTTTTGTAAACATCCCTTCAATTATTATACACTGACATGCCTCACATATTGTAGCTATGGTTACATCTACATGTCATTCATAACTCTTATTTTACATATTAATAGAGTATTAAACGAAGCATTTTGATTAGATTTAACCCCTCGTGTGTCGCGTATATTGTTTTCTAATAGTTTCCTCGTCACTGATCAGTGCTTAGACATACGAACTATACGAAGGGTGAAGTCCGATCACTGATTCCTGGTTGATCATTGTTTTCTTTACCCTATTTAAGATTGAGTTATATACATTGTTGTTGCAGCTCGCGCGACCGTGTCCCCGGGCACCTGTAAATAGTCGCCACGTCGTGGGCGCTCCTCCAAACAACACTGATTAATGTAAAATACGCAAGGAATTTGAATGACCTATGTTAATATTTCGTTCACACCGGCGCCGGCCGCAGGTCATCGCCCGATAGGATATTGTTTAAATTTAACTGTAGAACTATGTATATCTTATCTTTGTAATATGTATATGTATGTAAGCGTTTGGTACGCTATGCGCGCCGAATCTTTTTGTATTTAGTTGACAGAGTTTTTGTAATTACATATTATAGTTGAATAAACGTTCAGCGATCTATAAAGTAACGTAACTACCGTAGTCGAGGTCTTTTTTATGTGAAAGAATGCAATGTGTTGATCTCGCGGGCATTTGAAAGTATGAGGGAATTACACGTATTGGAACTTGAGCTGTGGTTTTACTTCCCGAAACTTCGTTGTGACGAAACGGCGTGTAGCTGTACAATCGGTGTCAAATACTTTGGAGCAGCCAAATAGTTCGAGACACCGTATATTTAGTATGGTGAGCCGAACTTTTAGGCCACTTTAACTGCTAGAAAGTATTTGACGCGTCTGCGTCAAATGCGTTATTACAAATGGCATAAGATCTACCCAATGTATAGCTAGCAGTGGGCGATGGTACAGTCACCATTAGATATATTGGAGCTGCCACGGTACTCGAAAATATCTGAACATGCACTCTAACCCCATAGCAATAGAGGCCTGCTCAGATATTTGCGAGTGCTTGTTGAATTTATTATTATTACAGCTTACAATAAACTTATATATAATACAGTTCCCCGGAAAACTGTTTCCACAGTTTGACTGCAGGCATGAGTCTCTTTTAAATATAACTAAATATAATGTAACATGTTATAATATAGGTACCTCAATAATAACTTAAATTGTTACTTATTAACTCGGGTAAATCCATTTTACAAAATAAAAGGTAAAAAAACTGGTTTTGCTACTATTTAATGGAAAAATAAAGGTAAATATTTTTTTAAATCAAAATCAATTAATCCGTATATGACATTTTGCTTCAAATGTAAGTATCCATACCAATCGGCGAAAAATGCTTCTTCAATATGGATGTCAGTTAATGCAAACTCTGCTTCAATATCAGATAATACATAAATCCTGTCAGTTATTTCAAAATTATACAAATCCACATTAAAGTTTTTCCAAAGATTGATTAAATCTAATGAAGGTAGGCTAGATTGCTAGTAACTGGCCACTCTCCAGTAATTGGACACCTTATAAGTATAACAATTAACTCATTGTGCTTATAGGTTAGAATTCATTTTGGAAGAGGGAGAGTGAACCACCGTTTTCAAAATGAATTCTGACAATACGCACATAGAGTTCATTTTTATATAAGGTGTCCAGATATTGGGAATGGAGTTATACAGTGTGTTACCATGACCCAGGCTTTTACGAAAATGGGTAATAATACGCATTACTGGCAATCGTTTTCAAGTATTAAGAGTTGACAAATATTTAAATTAACTGAACAATTATTTTTATATCGTTCGAACGATCAATGTAACGCGTGTACTGCTTAGTTGTCAAACGTTGCGAGTGGCTGCGATCTGTCATTGTCAAGTGCCAATTAACGATTTATTTTGAAGTACATTGCTTCTCAATTAACTTTTCTTAGAAAAATAATTACTTTTAAAATTAGGATTTTTAAACAAATAATGCACATGGTTTGGCTAAGAATCTGCATCTCAATCCTCGGTTCAAATAAAAGCCTGCATCATGTTAACACACTGTATATATGGAGGTAAAGGAATTGACGGACGACAGAGAGAGATGGCGATTACTCCACCGACAAGGGCCCAGCCCTTAAATAGGATGATGATGATGATGTCCAGTTATTGGAAAGTGGCCAGTTACTAGCAATTTACCCTATGTAAAATTGTAAATCCAATCAAAAATTATTATTATCAAAGGATTACTTAAACTAGTTTACATAATTTAAAAGCGGAATTTGTCGAACAGGATCGCTTTATTTAATGCTTTAGCCATATAAAAAAAACTTGCCTTTCAAATCATCGAATATCACTTGAAGGGTCCACGGAAAAAACATGTCCAAAGCTTAAAAAATCAGGGCAAATTCACACCTTATTCTGTTAAAAGTAAGGTGGTTTTTTTCTTCTGTATTTTGAATTGACTAGACATGTTCTTTCCGTAGACCCTTCACTTGTAGTGTGGTTAGAGTGGATTTATCCGAGTTTGAAGTTAAACAACACCAGAGTTGGGCAAAAAGTAATTCGATTACTTTAGCAAGGCTTTTAACCCTTTCAACGCCTTCCCTCTCGCATCAAATTGTGACATACACGCCAGTATCTCTACTAATGAACAACGAAAATAAACCTTATCTATCAGCAAGACAGTTACTTTGACAGCATACTCGATGACCACTTTAGTGGCTGCTGGCGTGGTAAGCAGGTCAACACACGGCCACTTTAGTGTTTCTTGGCGTTGAAAAGGTTAAGAAGGCTTTAGCGCCAATCATTTTAACTTTTAAGTGATTGGGATTTTTTTTAAGTAATGCTTATAGTAAAAAAAAAACAAGGTATAAACTTCTCCCGTTTTTATTACAAAAATATAGAAATTTAACAGGAATGTATACAACCATAGAAATATTAACACCGTAAATAACTTCAACATTACCCTTACACTACACCACAAGTAGTTCAACTACGATTTTATCCAAGATCAACGAAAATATAATTTGTAAACATGAGGCAGAGCTAAATACGCACTCTGCGAACAACATGATGTGCGATGCTATTTGCTATGATTCCCAACAATCACTAATCAGAAATATATGAAGTCCATATTCAATTCATTGACGGCGTAAACACAAAACTCGTAATCCACAGTCAAGTTAAAGGTCAGAGATAGGGCTGCCAACCGTTCCGGTATACGCGGTACGTCCCGTTTCTGGGGTCCGACAATAATCATAAATACACTCTTTCATGCGTGTCATTTAATCCCCCATTGGTTGGCAACCCTAGTCAGAGTACGTTCGACATTTCGACATACGTGCATTACTGTTGCACTTACGTACAGTCGCCACAAGAATACATCGCAGCGGCCAGGGTGCTCATAAATGTCTGCCTCTATTGTTATGGGGTTAGAGTGCATTTTTAGATGCTTTTGAGCATCATGGCCGGACCGGTGGCGACTGCACGTAGTGCACGTATTTATATGTGCGGTAGGCCCTTAAGACGACCAAGGAGCAATTCAAGGTGGAGGGTGGTATGCCAGCAGTAAGTATAAAGCTCAATTTAGAGTGTGAGGGTAAATACACTCTGCGTTTGATCCATAATTGTGTCAGTGCACACGAAAAGGTACCTTGTCACTGTGTTCAAAATGGAATCTATTAACCTTTTTGCCGCCACGTCAAATACAAAAGCTGTCAATCAGGCGCCACATGAAAAAAAATTAAAATTTGAATTTGAGCTTTACGCACGTGCGCGTAGGTTTATATTGCTCTGTGGACCAGGACTTATATATCGGAACTTGACGGTGAACCTGCGCTGCCAATATATCGGTCGTTGGCGTCCAAAAGGTTAAAGAACGCGTGAGGGCTATTTTAAGAGTTGTGTCAAGGTACCTTTCAATGTGCACCGACACAAATGTTTTCATTACAGTATGTTACAACAAAGTACTTTCAGCATGTCAAAAGAAAAACTAGCTGTCACACTTGGAAGCATCCATCAACAGTTAGCTATCTCTGAAGATTCATGACATAATGACCTTAATTTGATTAGTACTTATGTTTTGGCTACATTTTATAACTTTTCTGTATTGATTAACAGTATTCTAAGTTAAGATTTATCACATTTTTACCTAAGATACACATTATCATTATCACATTATGCCAGTTGGAATTACTTTCTACATTCAGTTGTTGCATTGACATCACTAGTCATTAAGGAATTGCAATCAAAATTGTATTCAGCGTCGTGTCTCATTCGTATGAATCTTATTGCAATCCCCTAAAGGTGCGTTTAAACCAAAAGAGCATTCGCTGTTCTAGCGCCCGTTCTACGAAATCAACCAATCACGTTTTGTGTACCGATCGAATTTCGTAGAGTGGGAGGTTAGAACAGCGAATGCTCTTTTAGTTTGAACGCACCTTAAGGTGTTGTAAGGTCAAGAACCATGAATCAAATGTGTGCCGCAGCAGCATTGTCGACAATCCAGTAGAGTGCTCCTTGTGGCTTAACGCGTGCAGAAGGCAGGTCTTCTTTATCCTTCAGGATACGCTGGAAATTACAAAACACCATTACAAGTAGCATTCAATTTACAACTATATTTTGTGGAATAGCGTAGCATTGGTTTGCTGCTGCTCAAAATTTATTAACCCATTCATTGCCGACGCCTCATTTTTTAAACATCACGCAGTGCCGCTGCCTTCTACGCGACGACGCGCATTCGCGTCCACGGCATCACGTTAACATTTCAACGCATTAGGTTATATTATATAATTATCACACTTGAAGGACGCTAATTCGCGTCCACGTTTCGCGTCGCGTCGGCATCACGTTTACGCATACACAGGACGCGAATTCGCGTCTTCGGCATCCGAGATAAGAATGATGAAAGTTACAAATGCACTGAATCCAGAAACCAGCGACGGTATAATATTATCCTTCATAAATAAAATAACATTTTGGTATCAGCTTTTGAGTACAGTTGATTTTTAGAAAAAAAAAATTGCGTCCTCAGCATCATGTTTACGCATACATAGAACGCCAATTGGCGTCTTCAGCATTGAATGGGTTAATTTGAGTAATTGTTAAAAGTTGATGAACATGGAAACATCAGTATGATTTTATTTGGCTTTACTAAATTGTTTTTGAGCACCGTGGCAGCTCTAATATACTGATTGTGATGGTACAAAATCTAAAATCTTATTCTAAATTGATCTATTGATAATTTTTGATTGCTGGTACTTAAGATTTTGGCTAATTACGTTTTAGTATTTATTAACTTTTTGACAGCCAAGAGGCGAAACGATTATGTCGTGACACTGAAGTCAGGCAATCCTGTTTTTTAAAGCACAATTGAACTTTGTAATAGCTGTTGGCCAGTGCTATCATTGGCGGCGCAGTCACGGTTTTCCGTTGTCTTCTATGGCCGACTGTGTCAAAAGGTTTAACTGGATAAGAGGGAGAATATTACAGATATATTGAAAGCTTATAAACCTTACCTTCACCATGTCTGCCTTCCCTGCTCCACTAATAGCAAAGATACAGTTTCTTGATAAGTTTATCACAGGGTATGTCAAGGTGATCCTTGCCGGAGGAGGTTTCGGAGAGTCAGTGATGGGTGCCACCTTCAAACTGGTTTCTGTCAGGAGAGGGTGACCCGGGAATAGTGAACAGGTGTGCCCATCTGGCCCCATGCCCAGAAGAAGCAAGTCAAATTTGAATTCTTCACTGTTAAATGCTAATTTTAGTTTCTCTGCATAGTCTTTTGCCGCTTCTTCAGCTGAAAATATAAATATATGTCCAATAGTTTGAATTGAAGGTGTTACCAATTTTACCATTCAGCAATAAGCCATTAATGATTCTTTGAAATACTTGACAAATGGTAGATTGAACTCCAGAAGTCAACTGTTAGAAAATGTTTATTTGAATGTTACATGTATCATATATTATTTAAATACATAGTTGTAGTTAACCGTTAAAGTGTCTTTACATGTCCCTTTGGACACAGAAACAGATGCTCAGAGGTTGGAGGCTGGGGTCGACTCTGCCGGCGAGTATAGAAAAAGCACAGATTCAGATATTGTGGAAAGCCCTGCTCAAGAGTCACAACCCATATGACCCACATCCCAATCAGACCAATAATATTGTAATTATGATTGTTATTAAGTAAATAAGTGTATTGAAATGGAGTGAAACAATAATTACCGGAGACGCCCTGTTTCAACACAATAAACTGATCTTCTTTTAGTTCAGTCTTAGGTATGAGTTCCTTCTTATACACCCCAAATGTAGAGTCCTCGTTGTCTTCAGGAACGACTCGCTCGTCACAGAACGCCAAGGTCCATTTGGACCACACCGTGTTGACCTTCGGAAGTCCTTCGCAAAGGAACTTTAGTACTGAACCACCTGCAATTTTAGGCTAAGCTTTTAATCCTTCCGCTTATTAGTAGGCATAATACTAAGAAATACGTTTAAATAGCATGTAAAAAACCTTTATACTATTTGATATAAATGTTGAGGATTGTAAACTTACCGGACAAGCCAATGTAAAACTTTCCCCGGTTGTAAATAGCGTCGTTCGAGATTTTTTCCAC
>JALPQI010014628.1:0-28061 GCA_025490895.1 Thaumatotibia leucotreta
TTTTGGACCTTATGCTGTTTAAAATAAGGTGGTAATGTGTATACATGTTTATGGTTTAAATTCGTGGATAGTTGCGATGAAAGGCGCTGGAAGGTATCACGGGTGTAATAGATGAGTATGGTAATTCGAAGTGACTGGAGAAAAGTAGGTGCGAATTGTCTTACGGGAAACATACGAGTATAGGCACAGAATATGCGGAGACTTTTAAAAAGTCTAAAAACTTGATTTCTTGGTAACTTGGTATAATGTATCCATAATAAAAGAAAAAAAGCCTTTTCATAGAAGACGAGTCATTTATAATCGACTGGGACGAATAGGATGTACTTGGGTGAATCAACTTTTTTCCGTATGTTATTACCATGGTTACGGTCGCCTGAGTCACGTTGGTTTTATGCAAAATTATGATACTTAAACTATGCAAACATGCGTTTTTCTGGTGTTGTTAAGTCCGTTCCTTAATGGGCCACCTACAAACATGCACTACATGCATGTTTGCATAATTTAAGTGTCATAATTTTGCAAAAAATCAGCATGACTCAGGCGACCGTAACCATGGCCATAAAAGACAGAAAAAAGTTGATTCACCCACTTATCTAATTCATATCTGTGCATATAAAATGGATATTATTAAATTCAAAAAATATACCTATGTAATAGTTAAAAAATATATATACAGGGTGGAAAGGGACGACGTTCCTTCCCGCTACCGACCGAGTCTACCTACCATTACGATCAACTTGCAGTATGGGACCAACATCGAAAGCGTACATGGAAAATTGACTTTTCCATACTATTGAACTCTAACCAATCACTCACTTTGTATGAGGGGCTAAATTTTTTTCAAGATATTTCGATGTTGGTCCCATACTGAAAGTTGATCGTAATGGTTGGTAGACTCGGTCGGCAGCGGGAAGGAACGTCGTCCCTTTCCACCCTGTATAACAGCCATCATATACAAAATATTATATGTGTATGAAAACCATAATTTTTTCCCAAGTATTTTATTGTAGTATAAATACGTGAGTCAAGTTTTAATAAGAAGATTGCTTTTAAAACGAAACCTATTTTTTTAGATCTCTCCCATTCCCCATACATTTCGATCATCCATACTAGTCTCGGTCACGGTCCCAATTATTTACCTATACAATAATCGATTGTCTACTAATTAACTTGCTTTTTGGGGTGCGAATGCCTAGGGACAGGTCTAGCAAATTTCCTTAGCGATTTAATGTCGTAAGGCTGCTAAGTGTCATGGAGACCTTTAAGATAAGACCAGATAAGATCTAAAGTGGTTTTTTGTATCGAATGAGATGAAATATGGGTTCTGGTTCATAAAACGTGCGGATTGCAATATTAATTGCAATGTGTGTAAGCATGGGGTTGATCTAATCACTACATACATAGTATAAAATAAAGTAACTTTTTATGTTCCTTTGTACGCATCTTTAAAACTACGCAACGGATATTGATGAGATTTTTTTAATAGGTAGAGTAATTCAAGAGGAAGGTTTTTATGTAGGTATAGTATCCGTGCGCAGCCGGGGCGGGTCGCCAGTTTTATAATAAAAATTATTAATAGAATGAAGAGATTTATTTCAATGAAACGATTCCGTACGCTGCAGTATTTATTTCAGACCAAGTAGGTAATAAACAAAATTAAAATAAAAAAAATATCTTTTGTCGATTCTATTTTTAAATCTCCCACGTCGTTTGTTCGCTAACTCGTCTTACACCTGTCCCGGATCAATCCCTTCCGTCACTCACACTCATTCATTCGGTCATCACTCAGCTTTTACGTTCCATTACTACATTTATTTGCGATTAACTGATGAATTTCTTAGTGTAACTATACCAAGCGCCAGTAGTATGGAAAAAAAATAAACAACCCTAGCATTGTACCGAGGAGAAGTTTCATAAGTTGCAAAACTTTCATAGAGAATGTTCTCGCGAATCTAAATTTAATAAAAATAATCTAATCAAGACAAAACCGTACTAGATACATGTCTTATGAGTTATATTATACTGCCTTGTTTACTTATTTGCGATATAAAATAATAATATATAATTTTTTTAACATTCTTAATGGGCACTTACTATTCAATTCTCATGAAATTGCTCGGAAATTTTCGAGTATGTTCATTGCTAAAAACTTCCATTATTTTACAATCGCGCACTTTCAGAACACAAAATGTTGGTCTTATCACCAACTTTAAACCTTCATTAATATACCTTTTTAAAATTATCGATATTAACGTAAAATTTAAATTAATCTACGAACGTGTTTCACGATATGTGTCAAAGACAACAAATCTATTGAAAGCCAGCCATATTTGTTTACATTTTTTTCTGAGTATACTAAAGAACAGTAAATAAAAAAGCAGTGATTTACCCCGTACAGGAATCAAATTGAATTTTATTTTTACAACCAACGTATTTCAATCCCGACCATGCTTGGCAAATCACGTTCTGTTGTTATGACGAAATAGCTCCGGCTTTATAGTCTTTATACCTAGGTTTTACTACTCCCACCATTTTAACACTGACTTCCAAAAGAGATTCCGAGATAATATATCACTTTTCACACTTTACGACACCCTAAAGTTTTATGCTTTCAGACACCCAAATTTTTTATGGTATAGGAGGCGAACTGAATAGTGGCAAGCATATAATAAACAATAGTGGATACAATACTGTCATCGCCAATGCGCTTGCCCAGCGTGGCGAATATGTGCATTTACCTCCTAGATATAGTTAATAGGAGAGACTTACGTCTAGCAGTGGACTATCAATAGGTTGATAATGATATAATAAATAAATAAATATCTTGGGACATCTTCCACAAATCAACCTAGACTCAGGGTAAACTCAATTAAGGCTTGTTATGTGGGTAACAAGCGACGAGATATATATATACAGCGTGTTTTTCTTCATATGCTATAACTTTAAGGGAAGCTTATTTAGGTCAAATATAATTAATTTCTCTAAGAAACTAGTGTTTTAACTCTTACCGTTATTGCGTTATTAAAAAAATAAGTTTAATCACTGAATATGTGTATTGCAACCTTTATTACATTCTAATGTTACTTATTTTGACATGTGGCGTCAGTCACCTGAGATTAACTTTTATTTTATTCTTAAGGTTCTCTCACACTTACCATTTCATTTATTATGTATGAAAACAAAAAAAAAAAATTTTATCGAATTTTCCAAAAGCCGATATACCAGACAACTTCTATTAATGGCCCAAGTAACCTGTCTAATATATCGCAAATCGAAACGAACACCCTGTATACGTAAATACATATACAGCCACGACCAAGGGACAAATCGAATGGATAAATTTTTGAATGGATTTGAACCCGGAACCTCGAGCCTCATAGGGTAACTTTCAACTAGACTCCAGAGGCTGACAAATATAGATCCCCTGAATGCCGCTCCCCACTAATGGGTCATTATATTTGTCCATGGCGTGGATCGAGCCCATCTCTTCACTCGCGTGGCATGTGCCCTCAACACAGACTAAGTATAGGTTCACTTAATCCATGGCAATGATCAAAATGACAGTGCTTACGCCGCAAACAGTCAAACCTGTCATTTTACACATCGCCACGATGACAACCGGTAATTTTCTTGGCGTGTGCGGCTGTTTTGTGGCATTGGCCTCCGTAAGGACCCGTCTCATGGCCCATCCAGATCATGCTGTATTTATTTATTTATTTATTATTTTAACAATGTTTATACAGCATTACAGTAAAACCAAAGCACTGTACAAATTAAAATACAAAAATTACACACACTTAATTAAGCATGGGAGCGAACTACCAAGTATACATTTACGTTACATCTAATGCCTCACAATATGCTAAACAAGTCCGACATATATTTGCCCAATGAGTTGCAAAGATATCAAACTCTGGTGCCCATGACAGTAGCGAGTTCAGTATCCTTAGAGCACGCCCGGTTGGAAAGTTTCTATGCGCTACGGTCCGTGTGGTTGGAACTGCCAGAAGATTGTGGCACCGCGGCCTCAAAAGATTTTTGGGAATAAATGGTATAGCGAGTTTAACTATTCTTGCCACCAGATCAGGGCAGTCTGTGTCGCCACGTAGAATACCACACATTGTTACGAGGAGACTGGTGTTGCGTCTTACTTCGAGTGAGTTAAACCCTAGCGATCCTAAAAGGTACTTGGACGGGTAAAGAAAGGGATAGTATGTGTGCAACTTTTTATACATGAACCTGAGAAAGGTTTTTTGGATTTTTTCCAAAAGCAGGGTATATTTCTTCTCCGTTGGGTTCCAGACAATGCTGGCCGTTTCAAGCTTGCTGCGGACAAGAGCCGTGTATAGCATTTTGATGGCACGTGGATCATTGAAATCACGTGCATTCCTTGTGACAAATCCTAGACGCTTATAACAATTGGCAGCTAGCGCCTTAATATGATCATGAAAAGTGAGGGATGTGTCAAAGATGACACCAAGATCCTTAACCGTCGTCACGCGGGATATTACTTCCGATCCGAGTTTATACTGGACTATAAGTGGGTTCTGGGATCGAGTAAATGACATTGCACAACATTTAGATACGCTGAACTGCAATTTATTAGTCATACTCCATTGCAAAACCGCATCGATATCCTCCTGTATGGCTTCGCAATCACTCACTTGACTTACACCACATAAGAGCTTTAAATCATCTGCATAAAGAAGGCAAATAGTGTGCTTTAAAACCTCGTCAAGGTCATTGATCATCACCCCGAAAAGCATAGGGCCCAGAATAGATCCTTGACTGACTCCGGATTGAGTAGAGTATGGTGACGAAACATAACAGCCATGCCTCACGAATTGCTGCCTACCACATAAGTAACTGGCAAATAATTTGAGCAATCTAGGAGAGAAACCAATCCTACAGAGCTTACCGAGCAGGACATCATTATCGACTTGATCAAAGGCTTTCATAAAATCAAAATAAAGGACATCTACTTGCATGCCTTTATCTAGGTGTTCAGATATTATGTTTGCAGTTGTCAAAAGGTTGGTGTCCACTGATCGCCTTGATCTGAAGCCGTGCTGGGCGTAACTAAGGAATGGTTGCAGCTGGGGAGAGATCAATGTATATAATAGTGATTCAAATAGTTTTGCCAACAATGAGAGAATGGCTACAGGTCTGTAGTTATCTACAGAAGCAGTGTTGCTTGACTTAGGAATCGGGGTAACTCGAGAAAGTTTCCATCGGTCAGGATATTTGCTCGTTGTAAGCGATAAGTTAAAAATGTGCACAAGGGGCGTAAGGAAATGGTCTTTACACCCCTTCAGTATGTAAGCAGGGAAATTATCTGGACCAACTGAACAACGAGGTTTAAGTTTCTTTATACTTGACTCAACGGCTTCTGGGGTTATGAGACTAATGTGCACATAGTTTGCGGAGCGGGATTTGTCGGATAATTGCACGGCATTATAGTCTAGTGATGGTTGATCACGTAAGAACACGCTCGAAAAGAACTTTGCAAACGCATCAGCTGCCTCCTTTCCAACGTGTTCCCGCCCATCATAACTTACTCGCGACTCAAAACCGCCCTTCGACTTCAGACTGCTTACATGCTTCCAAAAAGCGCGGGGATCGTGGCATACATTGGCTTGCAGGCTATCGACATATTGATTGTAAGCAATGTTGACTCGACGCTTTATGTCGGCACGCAATTCAGCAAATCGATTATATACAGTGCTATCATTGGTGACTTTCAATTGCTTGTGAAGTTTGTCCTTACGCTTAATATCGCTAATAATTTTTTTACTAAACCAAACCGGATAGCAGCGTGAATGACCTTTAGATCGCGTTTTCTTTAAAAATACTTGATCGAACAATCCGTATACAATGCTGTAAAACATGTCGACCGCTTTGTCAACGTTATGTGTTTCCAACACCTCTCGCCACGATACTCCCGATACGAGCTCATAAAGCAAGCCGTAGTCGCCTTTAGCAAAATTCCAGTCATGTTCAGCGTTTATGTTGCTTGGATCGATGAAATCAGGTCTAGATCCCACATGATTACGGTTAAGGCAGACCATTATATCCAGAGGGGGATGGTAAGCGTCACGTTTGGGTACGAGACCGCCCCCTTTTATTTCCATAACGCTAGTAACTTGAACTCGCTCTGTCACAAGCACGACATCCAGCTTACTCCCATGGGCATTAACAATCTCATTACTATCAGCTAGACCACAAACAGATAAAAAATAACCATAATAATTTAAAAGATTCTGAGAAGTATACAGTGGATTAAGATTAAGGTCTCCCAATATAATCACAGTATCATTTAGCTGTCCGATGATCGATTCAACCTTCTGAAACCATGACATATACACCTCATCCGTTGCTCTAGGGTGTATGTAAACTACACAGATGTGGACGCAAGCATCACCAATCCTCAGCGTCGCCCAGAGGTCTTCACCAACCGATGTTTCCATCTCCACGCGTCTCATTACAGTTATACCGGGACGACAGGCGAGCAGCACTCCTCCACCACGAGTGCCAGTGGAGCGGTCACGACGCAGTAGGCTCCAGGCTGTGCTAACTATTTCGCTGTTTTCAACAGCCTCCGTAAGAAAAGATTCGGTTACTGCTACAATATCGGTGTTTGAGCTCAGGAAATTATGGCGAAAATAATTCAGTTTCGTATTTAGCCCTCTTACATTTTGATATGTGACATGTATAACGGATGTGTTCTTTGGGTGTGAGAGTTGCTTGCCCCTGAGCACGCTACTATTCAGCTCTTCGCTCTGATGATCGACGAAATAACCATTGTTTGATTCTGGCGTTATGAGGCCAAACATCCGCAGATAAGCATCTATCAAAGTACTTTGTCGATATTCCAATCTTAAAAGATCTATAATCACCTTTAGTCTTCAACTCATCCACGGTGCATGAACCATCAGGACAAAGCTTTTGCAGGTAATCACGTATTTCGTCAGGACCAGATAGCATGTTCCATAAATGCATATACTTGCGTTCCTCCACCGCTTTCAGAGCTGTTACTTCTGGTCCCGCAGTACCACGTACCGAGGAGTGTCGTTTGGATTTCCTACCTTGTACGATTTTCCAAGCGTTATCACCATCCTGGACATGAGGGTTCGGGGGATCATTTTTGGCCTCGATGTACTGAGAGTTAGACGGCGGAGTACTTGGAATTATAGAGATATTATGTTCCAATGTATCAGAAAGTGGCAGTTCCTGCTCTA
The DNA here is from genome assembly GCA_025490895.1 of Thaumatotibia leucotreta. Taxonomy (NCBI): domain Eukaryota; kingdom Metazoa; phylum Arthropoda; class Insecta; order Lepidoptera; family Tortricidae; genus Thaumatotibia; species Thaumatotibia leucotreta. The sequence continues at coordinate 7,239 of JALPQI010014628.1, forward strand.
TAATATCCACGACATTCAACGGCGCATCCGCTTTAGTTGCCACCTGTTCCTGTGTCGTTTTCAAACTTCTCTTTGGCCGATGTTTAGTTATCTGCCCTTCAACCTGCCTTGCCGAGATTGGTTCCCCCTCAGCTGATTGAGCCAAAGCACTGGAGTTTTTCAACGCACTTATTTCTAGCTGTTGAGCATCGATTATTTTTCTGTACTCATCCAGCTTACCAAAAAGAGATTTTAGCTCTTGTATTTCTTGTCGAAGGTTTTCAATTTGGCCCATTTCTTGCCTTAATTCACGAATTTCCAATAATATCAACGAAGTGTCCGAGTTACCCATTACATTGATCGGCGCCGGCTGACGTGTATTATCTTCCCTTTTTGATGACAAAACCTGACGTGAACCTCGAAATAATGTGACATTTGTATCTCGCTCACTCGTATTGTAGGTACTATTTAGGTTGTTATTGGCGCCACGGATGGGTGTATCAGTGTTATCGCCCTTTGGAATACGGCTTTTACACGTTGGACAAAGCCAATCTTCCTTAGTTTTTTCCGAAAACTGCACAAAAGTCTCTTCAGGACCCACGGACGGAACTGCTCTTTATATGAATAAATAAATCAATCGTAATACATTTTTGGCCACCAAACGCTAAGTTTTGTAGCCATTTGATCAGTTAGACCCATGTTTCAAACTTAAGAAATAATTCATGTTTATTAAATAGGTATTATGTTTTTTGTATAAAACTGGATTGTACAGATAAATGAATTACTGAAAAACTATTCCTACACAAAACATTTTAGTCCCACGGCCACGGAAAGCTAAATTAATGGAGCTTAAAGAGAAACTTCGAAAACCATGTGTTGTGGGTATCTACATACTAAGCAAAGATAGAAACTTAAAGGCACTTAGGTACATAATACCTACATAGAACAAATATTTTTATGGTGATGAGAGAGATTTGTATCACTGGGATTCGAATTTCGAACCCACATCCAGCTTCGCAGGCAGAGTCACTATAAACGGTAGTATAAAGGCGTGCATTTTTAGTATTTTATGTGACTGGTTCATAATGCCTAATTATGAACAGTTGCATACATAACTTTATCTACGTGCATATAATAAGTTTTCTACAATATGTTTATTTTTGTGGCAGCAAATTATTGGTCACGGTTGTAGCGGCGTCCCGGATTTCTGGTGGTGTTTCACACATTTCGACATCACTGTCTTCGTCGTCATAACTCATTTTTCAGTGTAAATATTTCAAAACGAACTCGATAATATTTAACTTTCAAGTCAACAGTCCAAAAAAGTTGGATTTATACTCTTGAAAAAATTGAAACAAAACAAATGACTGACATTAGTTTTTTTTAATTCATAGACAAAGTAAGGTCTTGAGTCGATATCGATTCTCAATATTCGAGATTTAGAAGAATGCATGGAATATGAATTTTAATGTGAATGAAATTACAAATCGATTAATTCGATAATTGACATGAAAGTGTGATTTTTCTTTTTAACAGAATGTTCGAAATTTAATTGTGATTAAGATATCGGTTGCCGATATAGTAAAATAAAAAATATGATACACCCACAGATACAGATTTCTTAAAGTAGGCTATTTGCTTACCGCCGCTAAACATAATTATTGTAGACAACTTATGATATGGATGTAGATAAAAAATTAAATTACCAAAGAAACAAAACAAAACAAAAAAACTATTTACTACTTAAATTAGTCGCGCGTGTGAAACTTTCGTCGTTACAAAATAACTGTGAGTTTACTCTTACATTGAATACACGTGAATACTTGGTACATGCATGTAAAATTCACATTATTACTATAATGAGGTGACGTAAATGACAAGTAAATATGTGATATTTTCAACTTTTCTGCCATATTATCACATCATGTACCTACCTTACATAAAATGTGAGTGGTTCCACTTTGTCACTGGCCAGGCGTTTAGAGATTTAACTGGTATTAAAGATACAACTTCAAGTGTAAAGTCTCCGATTATTAAGATGAACTGATGACCTGGTGAAGGTCGCAGGAGTCCGCTGGATGCGGGTGCCACAAGACCGGTCATTGTGGCAATCTTTGAGGCCTATGTTCAGCAGTGGACGTCTTTCGGCTGATATGATGATGATGAAAGGTACAACCCAATTTCGTCCATATGGTAAGGCATAAAGGACGTTATTACTAAAATGCTTACTAATTACTAATTATACCAGTCTTTCGCAGTTGATTTTTTCTATGGTAAGCACATCTGTTACGACATTGTGTAATTATCCGCATTGTAAAAAAGTAACACCAACATCAATTTGGTTAATTATAAAACAAATTGATGTTTTCTAATCATGAATTGATTACAGCGCCCTCTATAGCAAATTTAACGCAACGGAGAGTTGTCGAGTTTGCGGACGATTGTGGTAGACACACGTCTTTGAGTGGCTTAAGGTTGTAGTACCTTCGAAACACTACGTACAGATGTCGCTAGTGATTAGCTTCACAATACCATTGACTAAATTCGCTGTGATCGACGGAAGGTAATCTGGTGTAATTGGGAGCACGTTGGACCGGCAATCCAGAGGAAGCGGGTTCGAATCCCGTGACAACCAGAGTCTTTCGCAGTTGATTTTTTCTATGGTAAGCACATCTGTTACGACATTGTGGGATTACTAATTATACGAATGTTAACTGGGTAAGATCTTTGTAAACCCAAAACCATGCAATAAAAAATATTTGATTTGATTTACTACGAGCGGGATGGAAAGAAAGTAAGCCGCGTTAAAACGCGGTGACAGCTCATGGTATACACTCTGATCATTTCTCTATTTTAAGATATTCAACAGTGCGAACTTTACCCCTTTTAGTACAACTCTTAAATAAATTCCACTATTAGGCAATGGTCGCCTATTTAGACCGTTAACCCCCACACTATGGCATAATGATACCCCACATTATGGGATTAGGGGACGGGAGTAGGGGAGGTACCCGAACATTTTTTTTTTCATATTTTATTCTACCACTTTGTCGGCGTGATTAATGTACCAAATTGCAGATTTCTAGTAAATAATAACGGCTACTGAACTATGCTGCGGACAGACAGTCAGACATAGCGCAACGAAACTAAAAGGGTTCCTAGTTTATAGGTCGATTCACCAAAGCTGGCACGAATGGATCGAGTAAGTGACAGAAAGTATTTGTGTGTGGATGTAAAAATGACAGTAGATACAAGTGGGTATAGCACGGCCGCATACACACAATGATAGATGTCGTTCATTTCATTCATTCCATTCGTGCCAGCTTTGGTGAACGGACCTATTCCTACTACGGAACCCTAAAAAGGAACCTCCATGGATGTTTCCATGACAGGTTTTCCAAGTAAAAGACATTATATTAAAATCGCACATAACTTATGAAATAATCTGAAAATACGCTTCTTATCTTCTATGACTGGCACGAACTCGCAATTAGACGTAATGATATTCGCATCTTGGCAAAACAAGGTTATATATGACTGGGAGGTTTACTGCAGTTATCACCTTGTCGTGGTAAATGGTATTTAGTTTTAATAGTGGACATCAGAGCGACGGTTAATCTCTTAGGAGTTAGGATCCGGGAGGTGGATTGAGACACAAAAAACGTCGATTAAAAAAAAAAGAAATAAGTAGGTAATAAAAGAGGACGATCCAGACGAGGACGAGGAGAGACGTTTTCATTATAAAAAGCATACTACAGTGTTAAGGAGTTTTATTATAACGATCATTGACATGTCTAGATTATTATTAGGTATTGTTATATGTATCTCTTTGAGGATCACGGGCTTACAAATCCCGGGTTTTTTATAGGCTTGCGCGGGGATACAGATCCAACACGTAGAAAACGCTGAAAAAATTGGAGTGAGAAAATTTGGAGAAATTTGCTGTGTTGTACACCTGCTGCAACCCATTCACGGGCATATCAATATATATCCGCAAAACGATCCCAACAGGCGTAGAGAGACTACTGAGAAGTAATGGAAAAGACTAATGGGCTATGGTGATGGAGGATGGATGGATCAGAAATGGAACTATAGAAAAGAGGTCCGGACACCTGCCGTAACATTATTATTATCCTTTAATTAATGTGAATAATGTACCTATATTTTTTGTGACATTTTTGTTTTTTGACATGTGTTTTATTCTTTGACATGTCTAGATTAAGATTATTTGTTTCCCTGTTTACTAATTTTATGAAGATGTATTTGCTAATTTTGTTTCGACTTGTGTTTTTGTACATTAAAGAATTTGAATCCCTGAATCCTTGTTCTGACTCAAAGCAACCTAGACATACGGTAACCCTGTTTTAGGCATCTGCAGTGGATACTTAGTAAGTATCGACAAAATCGACATACACATTCGATTAGAAACCAGCCATGCCTCAAGAAGGAATGAAAAACTCGGATCTCCAGATTCGAACGAAGGATTAATCTAAGGTGCGTTGGGGTAAGATGAAACACTTTTCTGAATGGGGAAAGACAGAAAGCCGTCCTTTTGCTGGATGACGGAAAGGTAGCATTTTGTCTTACCCTATTCAAAAAACAGATTCAGGAAAGGCACCTTGCCATTTACTTAGGGCACAAAAGTCATGAGTGCATATGGATCATCTAATTACATTTGATCTTCTATTCTGTTAAGTTTGACAATTGAAATGTCAGGATATAGCAAACGGTACTAAGCCTGACACCGCCTTTAAAATTTGATTTAATTAACTTTATTTGGTGATCCAAAAGCTGTGACATATCTAAACATTAAACATTTAAATTAAAGTAAATACAGAGGTACTTATGGCGCATGTACCACTTGCAGGAACACACAGATAGTTACATTATACTTAATAAAAATAATTATAATGATTAATCATCATTTTAAATTCTGAGTGAATATCATGAACTGTTAAATCAATTTATTCGACTCAAATTGATGATATCAAATCTAATCGACATTTTGAAATTCTGAATGCTCTCCTGTAATCATTATTATTGTCGTTATTATAATATAAGCGGGTGTGCTAATTACTGCAGTAATTAAAATCTTCCCCAGTCGTAAACTAAATTTTACTTTAATAACAATGTAGGTACCTACGCTACGGTATACAGGGTGCTACGCCATCGAAAACATAGATGCTCCATGTGTATAAGTCATACTGAACAACTTTTACAATGGCACCAACCACGAAATCGCGAAAAAAATCTCTCCCATGCTTACAAAATTACCGCCTGGTTCGCGTTTTATAAAGTTACAATTTACAATTTCGCTGTTTGCCTCTCTAACGCTCGCATATATTGCCAAAGAGAGGCAAACAGCGAAATTGTAAATTGTAACTTTATAAAATGCGACCCTGGTGGCGGCATCGGCAGTAAAAATACATTTGTCACCATCGCAAATTTTCCCGTGCTTGTCGTAAGAGTCTGCTAAGGCATTGCAGTGTCACTGAATATTCGCTTATAGAAGATTGATAATGGACAGCATCATCATAGTGGACACACTTCTGCTATCGCCAACCCGCTTACCCAGCGTGGCGATTATGGGTATCACCTCCTAATACGATATCATAGGAAAGGTCTACGTCCAGCTGTGGACTGAGAGAGGCTAATGATGTGATGTAATACAATATACATTATTACAAGTATGTATGTATGTAAATTCTTTATTGTACACAAAACACAGGTAAAAATACACATTTATTCAAAAATTTTGACAGGTACAAAGGCGAACCTATCCCTATATGCTTAGCACATGATTGGCGCGACAGTATTTCACCGTGAGATAATCTATCCGTCCCTCTTTTGTTAATATAGCTGGTGAAGGATGGGAGATCTATCTCGCGGCGGCATACTGTCGCACCAATCATGTGCTAAGCCTACTGTAAGGGATCTCTTCCAGTAAAGGTTAACTGCAAAGGAGTTGTCTATATGAAGCAAAAGATAGACAAACATATACCGTGTACAGTGGAGAACAAGTTCAAGTGATCTTGAACAAAATTTGTAAACCATTAGGTTTTTTGCAATTTCGGGGTTGGGTCAAATTCCTATCATCATTTCAGTTGTATGGTGTCCACGATTTGGTATTTTTCGCTCCGTCCTGATTATTTTGTCTATAGACATCCAGCCCCATCTCAAGATGCGTCTAATCCTTCCGCACTTCGCCTTCCTCATTGCCGTTCATTAAGCACTTACCTCATTTACCCACTTAAGACAATGACTGTCCGCCACAGCCTTAATTCTAGCTCATAGTGCGCGAAGGACTGTCGTGCGTGAATACTGTTTTCTACTTATTCAAGTACTTGCCCACGTAAAGTACTTGGTAGTACATTGGGCCCTGGTAGGGCGGCGCAACTATAATTTGATTCCTTAAACTTGGAATAATAATTAGAAGTAGGTAAGTGAAGGAAAAATAACGGAATAAGTGGATTTTGTTTTGAAAATATAATTATAATTGTTTATTTGATTGAATACAGTCAAATGTCAAGTAAATACATTTAAAAGTACAGTATACAGCTGGCTATGGTCATTCTTCAAAATCTTCAAAATCTTATAATCAGTACAATATATCCTACAGCCAAACGTGCAAACATTATATTTACATTTTGCTTGTTCACCTTACAATATAAGTAACTTAGTATAGAATAAAATATATGCTTTTCAGAAAGTCAAACAGTTATTAACTTATTAATCAATTGAATCATCCATATTTTTTTTCGTTCTTAATTCAAAACTGATATATATATATATATCGTCGGGTATAGTGCAATACCGCTTAACAAGCAAAGCAGATAGAGTTCAAATATCAAACAATTGACACTGAAATTAATCCTAATTGAATTTATTTTTAACCGACTTCAAAAAAGGAGGAGGTTCACAATTCGACCGATTTTAAAATTTCTTTTTGTGATCGAACGTGTATTACCCCGAGATGGTCCCGTTGGCACCAAGTTGCGGTCTGATGATGGGATCTTGGAGAAATCGAGGGATCTCTTCAATTGTTATAGGTAAATGTATGGCGCTTTTGGTAATTTTCATTCATTTACAAGAATTTGCATTCAGAAAGTAGGATTTGAGGAAACCAATGATGGAAACAAATCGGGAATCTTGGAGAAACCGCATGAAGTCGGTTTTTTAAATTTTTAATTTGGTGATTATGTTAGTTACTCAATATTGCGCTATCCCCGACGCTATTTATAATTTATTTAAATAGGTAAGTAGCATTATAACAAAAATCTAAATAAGTATTTCAAACGAAGTTTGATTAGTTCCATATCAAGAACTCAACATTTTCTAAGCTGAATTGTGATGTGGTGGACAAAAATAGATATGTCATTCCCGGCAAATTCCTAATGGTCCTAAGTTACCATTTGGGAATATTCCCCATACTGTGTTGGGAAAGTTAACGGGAGCTGCACGTCACTAATCCATTTCATTAAAAATAAGACAAATGGATTGACCATACCTTGTCTTAAGACGTATAATAAAATGTATAATATTTCTTTTTGAGTAGAGTAATGTACTCGTAAACCGCATTTCCCTAAAAACTTTATAAACAGAGTACAATAAAAGCTTGTTTTTTCCGGTCTTTAGAAATGTTCTTCCTGTTGTAAAAGTATTCTCGTTTTTATGGCATTTTCGACTGCTTTAAAATACTTTTAAGTAGATACCTATATATTTACCACAAGCTGAAAACGATAACTTTTTAGAGTTCGGTATCAAAAAGTTAAAAAATAGAAAACTTTAAAATGGCCTCCTTAATTTCAATAGGTTTTTGGGTCATATCTACTCAGAATCATTTATTATAATCAGAGATCGGATTTTTGTGCGACATCTCATACTAAATGTCATCAAAATGACGTAAGCTAGCTGCTATACGTACCGAGAAAAAATTAACATTACCAATACTTCCAAAGTCATAGTACGGCTACAGTTGTTCTAAATCACTTTACTCCATTACTCGTATTACAGAGGGAATGATGTACATACTTCTATGCGCGGGCACACTCTTCCTCGTCTGGGCACTGACATGGCTGCTTGCGCGCCGGGCTCGCGTCTGCCTCGCCGGCCTGCCGGGGTACCGCGCGCTGCCTATAGTGGGGGATGCGCTGAAGGTCCTCACTAGTCCTGAATGTGAGTTATACATATATACACGCTGCTATGAGCAGGCGCTTTCCTTCTAGCCTGGGCACTGCCTCGCCAGCCTGCCGGGGTACCGCGCGGTGCCTATACTGGGGGACACACTGAAGGTCCACACTAGTCCTGAATGTGAGTTATATGTACGTACACGCTGCTATTAGCAGGTGCTTTCCTTCTAGCCCGGGAACTGCCTCGCCGGCCTGCCGGGGTACCGCGCGGTGCCTATAATGGGGGATGCGCTGAAGGTCCTCACTAGTCCTGAATGTGAGTTATATGTACACGCTGCTATGCGTGGGCACGTTCCTCGTCTGGGCACTGCCTCGCCGGGCCAGCGTACCACGCGATGCCTATACTGGGGGACGCACTGAAGGTCCTCACTAGTCCTGAATTTGAGTTATATATATGTATACTCGGACCAAAGAGCTTGTCAGGCAAAGGTTTGTTTCCTTTAACCTTTTCTTTTTAATGCTACGCTACAAGACATTTATGAGAAAAATAACGTTCAATATTCTTTGAGTCTCACTAGCGTAAATAATAGTGTTATTTGTACATATGTACTTTATTATTAATTAATAGATACAGTAGGTACTTAATAATAAAAAGTATTATATTTACAGCTATCTATCACCTTATAGTAGACATGGCAGAGAAAAGTGAAGAAGTACAAAAACCTTTTGTATTCTGGCTTGGCGTAAAGCCTGTTTTACGTAAGTGTACTAAATATTTTTAACACCTTCACGGACACTCAACGCCCACAGGCGTAATCTCATTGTTTCTTCTATTGTGTCTGGAGTAGTGTCCGCGAATGTGTTAAATTCAAATTAAATTAAATAAATAAACATTAATTTAGCCGATTGAGGAGTCTTTGGCGATTATATATCTTTCAAATACACACTTTTAACTGTTTCCCATGTTTCACCAATGTTTAAACCAAAAAAGAATTGGAAAAACATCGTTTTAAGAAAAATGATAAATAAATAATATCTTACCTATGTACTCTGGCCATCTAGTTATCACTAACAAAGCCAGCAAATAAAAAAAAAAGGCGCGAAGAGTTGGCCCGTAGCCAATTTGAATTTACCACACCTGACTGATTTTCTACTGACTACTTTTTCCACAGATGATTGTGGCCAGAGTACCTATATTATGGCAATAATAGACAAATGTATCATTAATATCATTATAGTTACTCATTAATGCGGCAGTGGTTTTCTGTTAAACTTTTAAAGCTATGTGAACATTTGCAGTGATGAGTGACCCCGACTCCGTGAAGACGGTAACCAACACATTCCTGCAGAAACCGTTCTTCTACGACTTCGGACGCATCTGGATCGGCGACGGGCTTGTTACTGCAAATGGTACATTCTACTTTTGAACACCTGCCCTCTATCACTCCAAACGAAGGAGTAATCTGAGTAAAAGAGACAAATGCTGGGAAATTCACGATTTTCGATAGACCTTTAGTAAACAAAGACATTTCTTGTGTATGTTTACTTGGATGAAGATATTCTTGACTGCAAGACTGCGCCTTTTCTGAATACTTAGTTATCTGCATTATGCTAATTAATAGATTAATGCCACTACGTTGTTTATGTCACACGAATCACGCGATACACACGATTAATAAAACGTACCTACCTAACTACAGCGTGCAAAAATAGGTTAATAACAAGTGCAACTTAAACTGCAAGCTGGGATGATTCTACAACTGTTATAATGCACCCGGATACTTCAAGGTAAATAGCATTAGTCAGTCTCCGTAGCCTAGTAGGTAGTGACCCTGTCTATGAAGCTGTAAATTCCGGTTTGAAATCCTGACGGAGACATTTATCTGTGTGTTTATCGAATGTATTTGTTCCTTTCCTTGGTCATGATTGCCTTCGATGTAGTTATCAAATGCCTATAAATGCCCGTCGTGAATCTTTCACTTAATGGTTTCATATATTATGAAGTTCAGCGCTACCTCACGCCAGCAATGTGCTGAGATGAGACCATTTCTTTGACCATTTTTTTGTATGTCCTACCTACCTACTTTGTCCTTTTTTCTTTGTATGTGTGTGACTGTATGTTACGAATAAATTATTTTATATTTCTATAATATGTTTATCATCGTTTAAATAGTACTCAAGACTAAAATCTATGGTCAGGGGTAAGAGTATAGTTTATGATAGTTGGAATTTATTAACGCGATCGGAGCCAGATCGATCTACCTGTATGACATTGGGGAGGCATATGTGCAGCCGTGGACATCTATCGTTTGATAATAATGATGATGCGTATAATTTGTTCAACCTAGAACAAACCTGGAAGAAAAACATAAAGAAGCTAGCCGGCACGTTCGTCGGCCCCATAGTTGATGGCTACCAGGACGTGTTCAATGCGCGGGCGCAGAAGCTGGTCGATGACTTGAAACAGGAGGTGGGACGCGGCCCTTTCGATATCATGCAAAAATATCTGGCCTTTGCCACGCTGGAGTCTATATGCCGTAAGTTGAATATTACATTCGTATGCAGTCACTATAGCTTTACCTACATTCCTCTTCTAGGAGAGTCCAGGTCAGGCTTAGATACAGGTATAACTTCATGGCATAGATGAGAAAGGTCTGATGATAAGCTACCATAGGCTTGAAGCTTCTAAAGTCAAATCATTGCCGATTGCAAAAAGGACAAGGGGAAGGATCAGTGTATGGATCTCCCGTCATCAACACTGCACATAATCCTTTGAATGTAGTTTAAAGATATGCCCGGCTTCAATTCGATTTCCAATCGATAGTCAAGATATTTCATTCAGCCCGCCACGTTTCAAGTTCATTCTATAAGTCCACAATATCATTTCAGAAACGGCACTCGGCTACCCCAGCTCCGAAAAGCTGGTGACCCCAGAATACTACCAAGCCTTCAACAGAACCTTAGAGCTGCTGCTGCAGCGAGGCATCAACCCTGTCTGGTATCCTGACTGCGTGTATCAGAGGACCCCGATGTATAAGGAGCTGGTGAAATGTGTGGCGATACTGCATAATGTTTCAAACACGGTAATCATTTTAAGCTGTAAAGTTTTGTTACAGGGTGTAGGGAAAGGTAGGTAGGTAGTTGTTATCCAAACCTGCGACTTTTCCATACCTACTTAATCTAACCAAGGGCTCAGAATACGTTTCCTAGGTGTTTCCAAACAATTTTTATGCGTTTTTATTATTTATTAACTTCACCGCTTTATTTGCCTTTTTATAAAAGCAAACAGTAGCCACCATCATAAGCCACCAGGGGTATTATGACAGAAATGCAGATAAACATGCGTCTGCTACAAGATAACTGTAAATGACTCCACTATTTATACGCAGTTCGTCAAAAATGTGGGAATGATAATGACTAGGGTTAGGAATTTTGGTGGCATTAGGTGAACAGAGAACAGTGGAGTCGTTGCTCAAATTGTTCATGATTGATTGAATAATTAATTAATCAAAAATAATACATAAATATTTTATTCTTTTTAACAAGGTTTCGCCCATTTTAGGTATGAAATAATTTTATTGTATTAATATTTGACTACCTATGAAATGAAGTTCAATATTTTTTTTTTATAATAGGTATAGCTTATGATTATTATAATATAATATTTATGGGCTTCGAGAAAACTAGAATCTTGAAAATCAAATAAAAATATATTTTCTCATTTATCAACATTTTTATTGAAAATTAATATTTACTTAAATATTCATAAATAAAATTCATGGTATTTTTTTAAATTCATTGATAAATCCAGCTTGAATGAAACAGTTTTTGGATATTATTTTATAAGTTAATCATTTACTCAAGTAAAAAATGTTTGTAACATCGACTCCACTGCTCTCTGTTCCATAAATGCCACCAAAATCCTAACCCTAATAATGACACGACTCGAGAAATGTTGTTTTATTAAAATAGTCGCATAATTTGAAATCTGATTTTAAAATAATGAGTGTTCCAATCTTGCAGAAAGCGATGAATTCAATTTTTTTATACATTTTACAATGTTTAATTTTATTTGTGTTTATACTATAGTAGGTATCAGTAGAGTTTCAGCAGCGTTACGAAAAGATCCAATGGATTTTAGATACTGTTGCTTTGCTATATTTCGAAAGTAGTAATTTATATTAGATTCGTTTTAGTATATTGCATTAAAGCGTACGTGGGGCTTAACTAGTACAAACGAATTAATATCTGCAGAATTAAATACACCGTGTTTTTATTGATTTCCGTTAAATTAAAGGGAAGCTTATTTAGGTAAAAAATAATCAATTTGTCTAAGAAACTAGTACCTCAACTCTTACTGTTATCGAGTTATTAAAAAAATAAGTTTAATGACTGAACAAGTGTATTGCAACCTTTATTACATCCTAATGAAACTTATTTTGACATGTGCCGTCAGTCACCTGAGATCTTATTCTTAAGGTTATCTCACACTTGCTATTTCAATTATTATGTATGAAAACGAAAAAAAAATTTTTTTACGAATTAAACAAAAGCCGATATACTAGGCAACTTTTATTAATGTCCCAAATAACCTGTCCTATTTAACGGAAATCAATAAAAACACGGTGTATAAATATTTTGAAAACAGCACACGTGCATACTAAAGTTTTTTTAATTAATAATTTCCAATAATTATTCATTAATTTATTGAATAAAAGTTCATGTTTGTATACATATATCTAAAATTGTTCTTGTTACAGGTAATAGCCAAAAAGAGGAGTGAATTTATTGCAATGAAACGAAATGGCCCTTCCGTAGAAGAAAATCATGGTAACCAAATATTATTCAAATTTCATACAAGTATTTATCGAATGTATATTATTATCTCTAATCGCCTTAGTGTTTGTTTACACATTTTTGTACAAAAATTTAAACTTTAATTAGTTATGTAAGAGAAAATTGTAAATTTTATTCATAACCTAAATAAATTGGCTCTCAGGGCGAATTTTTTTTTCCATTTAAATCATTATTTCTATCAAAGTCTTAGCAAAGTTACAGATTACTTTTAGTTATTTTTGCTTTTAAATTTTTTCATATAATTTTACACTAAAATTAAAGGGTTTGTCAAATCTAAAACTTCCAAATATTTTCAGAGGACAACCAAACGAGATTCCAATCATTCCTCGACATCCTTCTAGAACTTAGCTTATCGGATCCCTCGATGACCCACGACCAGATCCGAGCGGAGGTGGACACGGTCATAGTAGGGGGACAGGAGACCACAGCATCCACTCTCATGTACGCCATCCTTGTCATGAGTAGGAACTCCAGGGTACAAGAAAAAGTTTATGCCGAGTAAGTTCTGTTGCCTCCATTCCAATTTTTCTAGACATTCTTCTAGAACTCCGCGTGACATATCCCTCGATGACCCATGACCTGATGACCAAGGTGGACACCATGGAATTCCAGGGTGTAAGAGAAGGTTTATGCTGAGGAAGTTCTGTTGCTTTCTAGATTCCAATCTTTCCTTAACATTCTTCTGGAACTTAGCTTGTCAAATCCTTCGATGACCCCTGTCCAGGTATGAGCCAAGGTGCACACGGTCATCTCAGGCAGGAGGCCACAGCATCCATTCTTATGTACGCCATCCTTGTCATAAGCAGAAACTCCAGGGTGCAAGAACTGCAAGAGAAGGTTCATACCGAGTAAGTTCTGTTGCCTTCTAGATTCCAATTTGACATTCTTCTAGACCTCCGCGTGACATTATCCCTCGATGACCCATGACCAGATGACCAAGGTGGAGACGGTCATAGAACTCACGCCATGAAACTCAATGAACACATAAGGTTATTGTAGCAATATCCAGAAGCCTAAGCACCTACCTACTAACAAAACTTGTTTCATATGTTTTCAGGCTCCAGTCAATATTCGGTAACAGCAGACGACCAGTGGAGAAGAAAGACCTGGCTTCGATGACGTACTGCGAGGCGGTCATCTGCGAGACCCTGCGGCTCTACCCGCCATTACCCGTGGTGGCGAGAGAGGCACATCACGATCTCAAGCTGAGTAAGTTTGTCGTATCCTAACGCCGGAGTAGAATTAGTGGGTAAGGCATCTCCCCCCCCCCCCCTTCTCGCTAGGAGAAGGGCCCGGGAATGCGAGCCCCATACACCCCCCCATCTTCCCGTATCGTGGGGGGACGGTGCATAAAGGCATTACCACTCCGTCAAAATAAAAAAAAGAGAACGGCGGATCCCGTCACATCGCGTCAATCGCGTGACAAACGCTAGGAGGACTATGATGTGATAATTATAATACATAATATATGTGAAATGTAATACTACACTTTTCATATTATAAGGTAATATCGCACAGCAAGTAGCACACGCTGAGCCGTAGTCGCGATTATTCTGGAAGAGTATTCTTGGAATATCGCTCGGCCCTTTTTACACGTGTCTGCTAACACGTGTAAAAAGCGCAAACCTCAACATCCTCGAAACGAATAAAAATATATATATCAAACATATATAATGTTATCATCACCTGCATATTTTAAACATATTTTTTATTTTCTAGATCATTACACAATCCCAAAAGGAGCATCATGTTTGTTAAATGTGCTAGGCGCGGGACGGTCCCGGCATAACTGGGGTGCTGATGCGCTGGAATTCCGACCGGAGAGATGGTTGGATGGCTCAACTCCTGCGGTGGCTTTCCTGCCGTTTAGTTATGGGAAAAGATCTTGTATTGGTAAGTTATAGACAAAGTAATAGACGGCACAGTCATCAATGTGTGGCTAGGCTGGGTGGTCTCAACATAACAGGCCAAGTTGCCAATCGCTAACCTAACACTCAATTGTCAATCGTAAACGAAAGGCAGCTAACTGTATTTGTCGCACTAATATGAAAGAGTGTCAGAGAGGGAAAACTACGCTATGTTACTGAGCGTTAGCGATTGGCAACTTGTCTAAGCACCCTGGTGTGCTGAAGCGCTTATGTTCAGACCGGAATGTTGGCTGGATGCTCAGCGCTTACGGCAGCTTTCCTGCCATTTAGCAATGGGAAAAAATCTAGCATTGGTAAGTTATAGACAAACTAATACACTTCGCATAGCGCAATCCTCGCTGTGTATATGGCAGGGTGGTCTCAGCAAAACTGGGGTGCTGATCCGCTGGAATTCCGACCGGAGAGATGGTTGGATAGCTCAACTCCTGCGGTGGCTTTCCTGCCGTTTAGTTATGGGAAAAGATCTTGCATTGGTAAGTTACAGACAAACTTATAGACATCACATGGCGCAATCCTCGCTGTGTAGATGGCTGAGTGGTCTCAACATAACTTGCAGGCGCGGATCCAAGGGGGGGGGGGGGGGCAATTCCCTTGACACTGGACCTAGGTATGCCTAGTCCTGGATCCACGCCTGATAACTGGTGTGCTGATACGCTTATGTTCAGATCGGAGTGTAGTCTGGATGCTCAGTGGTTACAGCGGTTCTTCTGTTATTTACCTATGGGAAAAGATCTTGCATTGGTAAGTTACAAACCAATACACATCGCATGGCCCAGTAATCCCCACTGCGACGATGGCAGGGTGATTTCATCATAACTGATGTTCTGATGCGTTGGAATTCCGACCGGAGCGATGGTTGGATGGCTCAACTCCTGCGGTGGCTTTCCTGCCGTTTAGTTATGGGAAAAGATCTTGCATTGGTAAGTTATATACAAACTAATAAATATCGCATGGCGCAATCCTCGCTGTGTAGATGGCCGAGTGGTCTCAACATAACTTTCAGGCGCGGATCCAAGGGGGGGAAATGGGGGCACTTGTCACCTCCCCCCTCCCTTGACACTGGACCTAGGTATGCCTAGGTGCTGTTTTTTGACAAACGAAAAAATACCTATAAGTCGATGCCCCCTGAACGAAATCCTGGATCGGCGCCTGATAACTGATGTACTGAAACGCTTATGTTCAGACCGGATTGTTGTCTGGATGCTCAGCGCTTACGGCGGTTCTTCTGTTATTTAGCTATGGGGAAAGATCTTGCGTTGGCCGAACAATCCCCACTGTGTGGATTACTGGGTGATCTCAACATAACTGTGGTGCTCTGGGTTTCCTGCCGTTTAGTTATGGGAAAAGATCTTGCATTGGTAAGTTATAGACATAGCAATACACATCGCATGGCGTAGCAATCCCCACTGTGTGGGTGACTGTGGTCCCTACATAACTGGAGTGCTGACGCGGTCGAGGTCTGACCGGGGCACTGATTGGACGGCTCAACTCTTGCGGTGGCTTTTCTGAAATTTAGCTTACTACTAGTGGGGAGTGGAGATATGTAGATGGCTACAACTCTTTAGAACTCCATACCGTACTTAAACCTTTGACCTTTGAGTGTTGGAAATATCCACTGCCACTGTGGAAACTCCAACTCGCAATCTTTGTATCTCTATCCACTGCTCCACCAACTTCGCAATTAGAAGCGAATATACATACGTCGCGGGAGTCCGCTGGATGCGGGTGGCGCAGGACCGGTCATTGTGGCAATCTTTGGGGGAGGCCTATGTTCAGCAGTGGACGTCTTTCGGCTGATATGATGATGATGATGATGATACATACATCTGACACACATGAACCGTTCATTAATGTAGAATTTATTTTTTCAGGTAAAAGGTACGCCATGGCCATCGCGAAGACAGTACTGGCGTATTGCCTGAGAGAGCTGGAGTTCGTACCGGACTCGAACGAACTCACGTTCAAGATAGATATAGCCCTGCGGCCGGTTACTGGGCATTTTGTACAAGTGCGACTTCGGAAATGATAACAACAAAGGAAGGATCCGTACCATGAGTTGGAAAGTAAAGGATAAGTTAAGTTTTACTCGATACGCAAAGCATTCTATCGCGCTCGCAATGATATATATATTGGGGCGAGCGCGGTGGCCTGCTTTACGTATTGAGAATAACCTAACGTTACCGATACTTGCAAAGTCATAGTACGGCTACAGTTAGCGTTTACTCGATACGTAAAATAGTCTATCATGCTCGCTACAATACATCAGTGCGAGCGTGATACTGACAGCCAGTTTGACGTACCGAGTAAAAATAACGCAAAACCAACTCATGATGCGGCTACAGAAGTTACAGAAGTTGACAAAATGCTCCAGGCAGTACCTCCTGACACATCATCGTGCATAAACGATGACGGTTACTTTTTCGCCTGAGCAGGACAGCAGTCAAATTCAGACTTTTCCACTTACAGTACACTAAGATAAGCGAGAAGGGTTTTTATTATTTTTGTAAGAATACACGTTTACAACAACGAAAGCATTTTAAGTTTCCCTCTACCCATTTTAACCCTCTTACAGTATATGTTTCCCATCTGCAGGCATGTGATGGTTCCGTGTTTAATCGTTTATCATCATCGACGTCACGTTCTAACAAGTACAAGAGCGAAAGTGACGCGAAGCACGATAAACGATTAACGCCTAACCATAATGAGCCACCTGAATAGCTTTGGACTTCGCATCTCTTAGACACAAACCCAAATTATCCCCAGACATAAAAAGCTTAAGAGTACTATCGTATCGAGCCGATCGTAGCTTTGTTTAAAGTAATTACTAGAGCGATATATAGAAGACAGTGACCACGCTCCACGGACAATGCGAGAATCTTAAAGCTCTTACGGGATCCGATATAACGAGCGGCGCTAAGCTCCGAGTCAGTAGGATGACAATGTAACAAGTTAAAAAGAAATATCATGGGACATTCTTTGGTACACAAATTGAGCTAGCCTCACGGTAAGCTCTGTTAGGGCTTGTATTGTGGGTATAAGTGTGTGTTTTTTTGTATATTTTTAATTCACAGTACCTTAGCGTTATAACTGTAATGCTGTCTAACTGATTTGAATAATAAATAAATGTAATAGGTACCTACCTATACATAGAAAACTAATAAAATTACATTTTACGCTGGGTATTCGCGTTTTTCAAGTCGGAAAATTCTCGGCATGTTTCGCTCCGTATATGAGGAACTTTTTCAGGAGCTAATACCATGGCTGCGTGACGAAAGACTTAAAAAACGTGAGTATAGTATGAGTCTCACGAGAGTTTTGTGTTTAAAACCATCTCTTATTACAACGTATTAAGTGCTTGACAACTGGCCGGGGCCCCGCGGGGGAAGCACAAAATCGAGAGCCAAGGAGATCCAGGGGAGAGACCATTCTCCAGCAGTGGGACACCAACATAGGCCATAGAGTCAGAAGTTACATAAAATTGTTGATAAAATGAATTGCCAATCATATGTCCATAGAAAAGTTAATATGATTCGCGTCTAGCGCGTATCATCCTGTACCTGCTATACGACCACATTTCAAAATCGAATTTTATGGGAGATGTGGCCGTATTACAGTTACTGACATAGCCCTACGGATTAGCAAGCTGAAGTGGCAATGAGCAGGCCACATTGCAGGCAGAGCAGATGGTCGATGGGGTCGAAAAGTGCTCGAGTGGAGACCACGGCTAGGCAAACGCAGCGTAGGACCTTATGAAGGTCGCCGGCACACGCTGGATGCAGGTCGCATCTAACCGGTACATGTGGAGGTCCAGAGGGGAGGCCTATGTTCAGCAGTGGACGTCTTATGGCTGAGATGATGATGATGATGACGTCACTTTTACCACACAATTCTCTAAGATGATAGGCGATAAAATCGGGACCTACATCGATAATATACACTTTAACGAACGTTACGTAGTAAAACGTTACGTATACATGGAAGCTGTCCTGAACTTTCCCAATGGCTGGCCACCGGGCGTCTAATCTCGCTAATTGGCAGCGCGTATTGTTGCCCTACTTCTACAGCACCAGGGAAAACGGACCATTTTAATGTTCCATTTCTTTATACATTATACTTACTCGTATAGTCGCCATCAGATATATCGTAGCGTCCGGATCCGGAGCGTTCAAAAATATCTCAACACGCCTTTATCCTCGTAAGGCCCATTCTATTTTAGGACAATACAAATAATAACCCAGTGTCAAAAAAGGATATTTTATCTTTATTTTTGGGCCCTTTTTTTCTAGCCTGTAGGGGTGTCCCACTGCTGGGCAAAGTCCTCTACCTCAGATTTCCACAGGTCCCGGGTCGGTGCCAAGTCTCGCCAATTGTTGGCGAAGGCGTCTAGGTCGTCCCGCCATCTCCGCCTGGGCCTGCCTCGTCCGCCTGATTTTGGAGCCTACAAAAAAAAATCTAAAATTCATTTTATTTGGAAATATGACGTCATGAGGCGTTATGAGTTAATTTTGTTGTCCCAAAAATAGAACGTTGGGCCTTACGAGGTTATTGTCATAGAACGGTATTTCTCATTTAGATTTGTGAGATTTTCTATATATTTATACATATAGAAAGACAAAGTGTATATAGAAAGCTTAACCTTTCGGACGCCAACGACAGATATATTGGCACCGCAGGTTCAGCGCAAAAGACCGATATAAAAGTCTTAGTCCACAGAGCAATATAGACCTACACGAATGTGCGTAAATATCATTTTCAGTTTTGACATTTTGTTGACGTGGCGCGTGAGTGACAGATTTTGTATTGCGGCGTTGCGCCAAAAAGGTTACTGAAAACCCGTAACTTTCGAACATGGTCTTGACACACCTGTCAAACTAAATAAGAAACACAAGGTGCCCACGAGGAAAGGGAAAAAATCTAACAGCATATTCCTGAGAATAAAAGGAGCAAAAAATGTTAAACGAGTTTTGGCGAAATCTGCATAAAAAAATTTTTTTTTAGTTTTTTTTTATGTTTTAAGTGCCTTAGTACACAAAAAAAGGATTTTATTAATCAAACTATCGCAAAAAATACACTTTAAAGTTTGTTTTTACATTTGCTAGGTAATTAAAAATATTATTATTAGGGTTAGAAATTTTGGTGGCATTAGGTGGACAAAGAACAGTGGAGTCGTTATTAAATTTTTTAATGATTGATTGAATAATTAATTAATCAGAAATAATAAATGAATATATTCTTTTACACAGGGTTTCGCTAATTTTAAGTATTAAATAATTTCATCTTTAATATTTGACTACCTATGAATTGAAGTTCAATCATTCTTTGTAATATAGCATATGATTATTATATAATATTTACGGTCTTCGAGAGAACTAGAACCTTATAAATGAAATAAATAAATTTTCACATTTATACCAACATTTTTAATTGAAAATTCTATTTTATTGTATTTTTCTAGTTTCTTTAAAATAAAATTCATGTTATTTATTTAAATTCCTTGATAAATCCACCTTGAAATGAACACTATTTCGTTATTATTTTATAAGTTAATCATTTATTCATTTTAAAAATGTTTGTAACATCGACTCCACTGCTCTATGTACAATAAATGCCACCAAAATCCTAACCTTAATTATTATTGTTCATTTGATTTCTGTCAATTAAGTGTGACAAGAATAAGACAACATGGTGACAAAATCGTTTCCTAAAATGCGTTTTTCATAGCGTAACGGTCTAAAACGGTTTTAAGAAAAAATCAAATTTTCTCTTAAAATAGACTGAATCCAGAAAACTGGCATATGACATTTTTAACTTCAAAATCCGCTGTTGAATTTTTTCCCTTTCCTCGCGGGCACCCTGTATAATGATAGAGGCGTGTTGAGATATTTTGAGCACTCCGGACGCTTTATATATTTGATGGCGACTGTACTTAT
>JALPQI010014629.1:0-22110 GCA_025490895.1 Thaumatotibia leucotreta
CAGCGCTTCCTTGTTTATCGGCTCTCGGACGATCTTTATGAAAATCGACACGACTAGGGTTGTCACTACTAATTACCTGCTCAAAAAACATGAGGCAATATTAGTCCATTTTACCTCGCTACTTAAAAAATGCATTGAACATTAAATTATAAGTTCGCTCTCAATTTGCTATAGTTAAGTACCTACTTTGTAATTAAATTTCAATTACTGACTGGCTGAGTGACTTACTGATGGTTAGAAGGTTAGATTTTTGTTTGTATTCCATAATGTAATAACGTTTGTAAAATAATTAACCTAACACAAAAGAAACATTAAATCTAAAATTAATTATCGCTCCGACATAAGAGTAATCTTAAGTACTAGATTGTATATACAGCAGATTACATTTTTAATGTACCTACCCAAGTAACATGGGCCTGAAGGCTTAAAACGAATTTTTCTATTGATAGTCTATTCGCAGTTTATTTTTAGATAAGAGCTTTCTATAAATGGTTTCTATGAAGAAAAAGTATTCTTATAGTATATCTTTTCTCATATTTGATTTTTTTTAGATGATTTGATCTATAGAACACGTATTTTAAGTACATTTCTAGGTATGACGATTATCTTAGGACATATTGTTCTATAAATAGTAAATAAAGCCTAAAGGTACCTATTTTCCAGTATTTTATTAGATAATATGGTAAATGTTAAGATTTTACTTTCTACAGATATTCCGTATTAGCTAGTGGTATTCTTATGTTTGTTTATAAAAAGACTAAAGTCTACATAAACTGCTTTTGTAGATATCTTTCAGTAAGTCTAATAATATGTTAGTGAAATAGTGGTTCCAGTGTTTATTTGCTTAAAGATAATGTAAATAAGTGCAATTTTACTATTATGCAATGGAGACAGTAAAACAAATTAAAAGATCTGGTGGCTTTCGTCGGAGAGTCAGCAAATATTTAAAAATAGAAGAAAATACAGAGAAGGAGCAAAAGGAGTTCCGATTCTGATTTTCGACTCATGAATTAAGCGGGTAAGATTATTAAAATAATAAATAAAGATTAGACAATAATTTTAATTACGAAATGGTTCCATCTACCTATAAATAAATAAACAATGCGTGTCAAATGTTCATTCTTAGAAATCGGGGAAACTTTATACAGATAGGTACGAATATGATAATTTAGATATATCTACCTAATTTAATACGATCCACAAAAAATAAACTTTTCGCCCTCTTCAAATACTCTGATAAAACTAAACATAACACATTAAAACTGCTACAAATCGGCCGCGTGAACCGTGGATACACCAAACAATTCAACATGTCAAGACGTGCGTCTCGCGACTACTCCGCACGCGCGCACGCCGGCGGCGCGAAGTTGCGATTATACCATTACATTATTTCTTATTGCCAACAAATAAAAAACAAATTTCTTTAAAAAGGTAACTTCTTGAATTCATTCTGCATTAATCCATCCAAAATGATACACAACGCACTCAAAATGCCAGTTCTCTGATTGATGTCTAGAAATACTGTGAGAAGTTAAAACAGTATACAAAAATGGCAGTTTATAGGTAATCTTAAACCACTCATAAACCAGTTTATTCCTCGACTAGGAAGTTTGGTTTGCAACAAGTAAAAATAGTCTTGTCATTTACTAGAGCTATACTACAGACTATTCTTTAGAAAGTTTGTTTTAAAGAAATCATTTTTCTAGACAAGTTTAACTAGACGCCATTATTACTGCCTAATATTTTGTGAAATTATTGTAGCGAACTATTTTTTGGCTTGTTTTTGTACTTTTATGAATATATTCTCTGTAACAAATCGTCCTATACTTTTTAATATACTATATTATGAATGAAACAAATGGCTTAAACATATAAACACAATATATATTTTTTAAATATTTATATATTTGGTTAATATTTTATTAAATATTACATTTCAAGCGGGCGCTCTTATTTAAAGAGAGTTTTACACAAATTCAGCGAGAAACTTTCATCCGCACCAAGTTTTGCAAGTTTAAGTATCAGTATTAGCCGATGAAAACTAGGCGCATGAAATAAGAAGTTAGAAATTTGTCACGCCATTTTGTAATATTACCTTAGCATTATTCTTTTGAGATATGCGCCATTATACGTATAGTTGTCTATTTCTATTAAAATCTTTCTTAAGGTTGGCAGGGTTGAGTTAATTTGGTTTTAAAACTTCTCAGGTAAATACTTCTGTTTAGCTCTCAAGCTTATCTATTAACCATCTACTAGTGCATATCGTGGTCTATAAATAGTATAGAAAGACTCTAGAAGAATGCCTTAAGACTATTTGAAAATGTTTAATTCTTAACTCTGTCTATTCGTGGTTTCTAGAGGGAGACTTATGAATAGTTACAAGGTTGTGCCCACTTTACTATAGACTATCTATAAGCGTTATTGAAGATAGCTTGGGGGCAATGTTACTCTTATGGTAGACAATCAAATCGAAGTCTATTAGATATCTAATATCCCCTTTTTAGATTCGCTTTTGTTACTTGGGTACCTTACATATCCCCTCGTCAGTGGCCAGGCTCGATTTTAACATTTTATCAACCGCCCGTATCTGTGGCGAAGCCCGATTTGGACATCGCTGGTCACATGTGGTTTGAGTAATAAAGCTGGCTAATGGATACCTGCATCTTGCATAGTCATTGACGTGTGTAGCTAGTGAAAGATGACAGATAGAAAACTTGGCCTTGAGTAGCCGTTGTGTGAAATAGCCGTTGTGCGTGCAGTTTCTTAGCAATCGGTAGCCTGGCAACCCTTGTCTGTAACAAGGCCCGAACTGGGCTCCACAGACAACTACTTTTCGCCATTTTTGTCGTCGCTGACGAGGGGCTATATTCATTTTTAACTACGATCAACACCAACGCAAGAAACGTAAGCCTTCCTTAATTATTTCAGATATAAATTAAATTCTCTGATCTCTAGGCCCCAAATCTGTTCTAATACTTAGCTAAGACCTAAGTGCACAGTGATTAAACTTCTTAGTAAATACTTGACAAGGTTTAAACTAGAAACTTAATTCAGAATTTGCATAAACACATATTTGCAAGCAGCATGCATAGTATAAATTTCTGCTAAAGCCTGTGTGCATATATGTTTACGAAATGCGTGGTTACATTAAAAAGGTATCTTGGGGTTTGTGTTTCTACCGTTTTTTTCATGGATAGTGCTGGTATTTGTAGTATTTTACAGAAATAAACATGTAAAATGTACAGTTATCAGATAATGTAGGTATCCGGAGGTACGAGTATAATGATGATACAATATTCACTGCAAGTTTTCACAACATATGTAGCTATACAATACAGGGTGATTCCGGGGTCGTGATCCCAGCTGTGAAAAACGTGTTAAGATGATCAAGGTACAAGGTTTTCCATGCAAGGCAAGGCATTTTAAGCTTCTTAGACAAATTGCCAATCGCTAACGCTAATCGCACTGATATGAAAGAGTCACAGAGAGGGAAAACTACAATACGCTGCTAAGCGCACGCGATTGGCAACTTGGCTAAGTACACAGTAAGTACCCAGGATGTTTAGCCAAGTTGCCAATCGCTAACGCTTAGTAGCGCATCGTTGTTTTCCCTCTCTGTCACTCTTTCATATTAGCGCGACAAAGACAGTTAGCTGCCTTTTGTTTACGATTGACGATTAAGCGTTAGCGATTGGCAACTTGGCTAAGCACCCTGGTCACCGGTGGCGTCTACGAGCCGCTTCTTGAACCCCTTGTGTGTTTACAATAAAGAATTTACATACCTAAATAATATTACACTTAGGTACATAATTTTTGTTTATTGGTTTGCAATGTCTTACTTTTTTTTATAATTCACATCATCACATCATCAGCCTATCTATGATAGTCCACTGATGGACGTAGGCCTCTCCTATTAACTATGCGTAAAGACGCATTAGGAGGTAAATGCCCATTATCGCCACGCTGGGCAAGCGGATTGGCGATCAGCGGATCAGGTTTATAATTAAGTATACAAATGAAATACTAGTTTAGTTCAAGCATGAAGATTAGCGTATATCAATAATTTAAAATCAAATATTTACTCTACCTAAATCAAATTTTATGTTAGGATTTTTATTTGCATGATTCAAATGTCAATACTTATTGCGTTTATTTTTGGATCTATTAAAGGCTTTTTATTTTTATTTTTTTATTTATTATACCTAAATAATATAAAATTTAATATTAATCGTTCGTGAGGCAACCCTGGGTTTTATGAGCCGGAAACGCCGACTTCCGATGTTTGTTGGATATAACGATTCCATTTTTGAGCGGACGCCCTTATTATCAAACATTCTCCGATACTTCCGAACTCGTTAGATTGTTCATTCGAGATCTTCGCAAACAAGCATTGTTTCTTCACAAATGAAATTAGTTTTTTTCTTTTTTTATGACGAAGGTAGACAAGTGAGCTCTTAGCCCACCTGATGGAAAGCAGGAACTGAGGCCCATGGACCAAAAATTTTTCGTATAATTTTAAAACCTACATAACATAATACATACCTAATCGTCGTGTAATCCGTGTGGTGGCGGCAGTAAGAAAACATTTTGTCATCACCCCAACTCCTCCTGCGGGTGTCGTAAGAGTCGACAAAGGGATTAGGCAGCAGCGTCATCATAGTGGACATATTACTACGATAGCCAATCCGCTTGCCCAGCGTGGCGATTATGGGCATTTACCTCCTAATGCGTCTATACGCATAGTTAATAGGAGAGGCCTACGTCCAGCAGTGGACTAACATAGGCTGATGATGTTGATGACATAACTAACTAATCTAAGAAGATTGGCCCCCCACGAGGAAATTGATTGTATTTTGAAGTGCAGTCGTGGCAGACCCTATGAACACTGCATGCATAATATCAGCCCTAGATCTTCTTTTGTTACTGGCTTATTTACGAAAATTACAAAAAATCATGGTAATTTTTAAACTGCTTCGCTAAACCAAGTGAGCGAGAGTATACCTTCTATTTAAAAAAAGCCGAACATAACTCGCACTTGATCACTTTAAAATCCCGCGTTAATTGGATGTGGGAATTCAGAATACAAGAGCATGAAATTGGGTTCATAATGCATATTTTTATGGCCATGGCCTTGGACTTCGATGAAAAAAAAATTTTTTTTTCCTTAATTTTTGGCTTTATTGCGGAGGCACAACTACCAAAAATTACTTAATAAGCCACAATTGGCAACTACGTATACATTTAAAAAGATTTCGGAATATCATGCTTTGTCAAGTCGACTCCAACTCTTCCCGCGGGAGACGTAAGATTCGACTAAGGAATTGAAGTGTCACTGCCACCCTGTATCACCTTACATTTTGTCAGCCTCCGTAACCTAGTTGGTAGAGACCTTACGAAGCTGGAGGTTCTGGGTTCGAATCCCGGCGAGGGCAGTATTTGTGTATTTATTTGTCACAAATATTTGTCCCTTGGTCATAGCTGTCTATGTATTTAAGTATCTATTATGTATGTCGTCGCCTAGTAGGTACCCACATCACACGCCTTAATTGAGCTTACCGTGGCACAGGGTCAATTTGTGTAAGATCCCAAAATAATAAATAAATAAATATCTTGGCCGGCCCGAATGGAGGAAAAGAGGGGAGGCCTTTGCCCAGCAGTGGGACACTAAACCAGGCTGATAAAAAAAATATATATATATCTTGGGACATCTTATATAAATCGACCTAGTCCCACGGTAAGCTCAATTAAGGCTTGTGATGTGGGTACCAGGCGACGATATATATAATAGATATTTTTTTATTATATTCCACCTGAACCCTGAAGGCTCAGCATCAAATTCGCGTGTAATTAAGATGAGGCTCATCGTATGTAATCTTGATGAATCATTCATTGTTACATTAAACTTAATTGGTTCCCGGGTAATCCGCAGGCAATTAGCGGCGGATTTTAAACTGGTCAAGTGCGAGTTGAGTTCAGCAGTGTTATTCACTAAGGAAACCGCCTTGCTGTCAGCGCTGTGTCAGCGCTGCGGCAGCGTCGCTAAAAATGGTAGATATTCACTTAAATATATAAACTTATAATGGTAGATATTCGTCGCCGAGCACTAGTGTCGTTTAAAGAAACGACACTAGTGCTCGGCGACGAATGCGGCGTGAGCTGGAACTACACTGCGTCGAGAGTTTGACGTTTAATGTACGAACTTCGTATTCTCTAACGAAAAACAGCGACGAACTCGCCCACAACCTCGCTCACAGCCGATTCCTAATGTCAAATAAAACAGCTAGGATTTTAGGAAAGGCTGTCTCGACGTCGAGCTCGTTGACGAACGCAGCGTCGAATGTGTGAATAAGAGAATAGCATAGCAGCATTTTTTAGGGTTCCGTAGTAAAAAAGGAGCTCTTACAGTTTCGCCATGTCCATCTGTCCGTCTGTCCGCAGCATAGCTCAGTGGCCGTTAGTACTAGAAATCTGCAATTTGGCACAGGTACCTATACAAATTAATCATGCCAACAAAGTGGTATAATAAAATTAAAAACTAGATTTTTTTTATATCGGGTACCTCCCAAACTGGTGAAGTGGGGATGATTTTAAGGCACTTGTTATGAAAGATGTCGTTCAATTCTTTTTAACGCGGGTGATTGTCGCCCTCGTTTCACTCGGGCTCTGACTTTCACCCTCGCCGAAATTTTTTTTTTTTTGCTCTTGTATCGAAATGTGCTATTGTCTGATACTTTCGTTCAATACACGTGTAAAAACTTCTTTTTAACGCGGGTGATTGTCGCCCTCGTTTCATTCGGGCTCTGACTTTCACCCTCGCCGAATATTTTTTTTTTCACTTGTATCGAAATGTGCTATTGTCTGATACTTTCATGCTACGGTCATGGTATGGTACGGTCTAGTGGGCAGATACCCTAAAGGTACTCTTACATACTCGCTTTTTTTATGTATTTTACGTACGAGATTTTATTAGTCAAGTAATTTAGTTTTTCCATGTTCTGAGATCCTTTTAAGTCCTGCTGTAGAGTAGATTGTACGTTCTGTTCCTGACATAATAATTACTATGAAATGAGCTTGCCTGGAAACTATATTGTACGTCATTCTCAGCCTGTCTGTGCGATAGTTTAAAGTAATCAGTTTCTATGGAAATCTAGTAAACTTGGAAGGAAATTACATTTTTAAACTTAGATGCAATTAAAAAAATTTGAATGAGGGGGTAATAGAGGATAACTGCGGCCCTACCGCGAACTACGATATCTGTAAATTTCGGGGATTTGTCTCTGTCACTCTAATGACGCCTTCGTTGGTTACTCCCTAGGGAATTTGACTTTTCTATTACTCCCGCTACGCACGCAAGCAATGGCGCGCTTAGACAGCAAGTGTGATGAAAACCTCTTAACGCCGGGAAATAAAAATGCAATTAATAAAAAAAATACAACGACATACAAATAATAAGTGGCACGAATTTGAAAAACGATTGAATGTCGATTCTTTTGTAATCAACTTTGCACCCTCCATCGTAGCCGATGACAAGGCATTGTCAAACTTTCTCAAGTTATAGTCTATCAAACTACATAATGGTCCAACTTTGAGAACCTAACTTCGAAAAGACTCCTTCAGCCCAAAAGTAAACCTTAATATCAAATGAATTAAGTTTCAAATAATCTAAGTAAACGAAATGGCTTCTTAAATATATTCATACTTTCTCTCACTTGTATAAAACCATCATTCAGAACTCCAAATTAGCTGTATCATGCCACTTATATATGCACCCTATTTCTTGATAACTTACAATAAGTATTATTCTAACGTACATTGGAATAGCAACCTTATTGCTTAAGCTTCACGCTAAAAACTTCTTAAAGTTGGTAGTAACTTATATTTTGGCTAATCGTAGGGGGGAATAAGGAGTACAAAAATGACGTAAGTGCGTTATTTTGAGTGTATTTACAGGCTGTTCTGTTTTGTATTAAACAAAGCAAAGTTGGGTGAAAAAACAATCGAAGTTTGTTAATCTTTCAGCCTCTTTGGCGACAGAGCCATTACTATCCGTATTTGGTGTTGCCGAAGTAGGCTGTCACACAAACGAAATAAATAGTAGAAATTATTCCTATAGCAAGTAAGTATACTCCATCCTTAGTTTCGAAAAAGTATTTAGCAGTAAGTAAGTAAACGACGGGCTCAACGAGCTATGGAGAGGTCTATGCTCGGGGTATCTCTACGTGATCGAATCAGAAATTAAGAGATCCGTAGATGCACAAAAGTCGACATGGCCCTCCGGATTAGCAAGCTGAAGTAGCAATGGGCAGGCCATATTGCACGCAGAGCAGATGGCTGATGGGGTCGAAAAGTGCTCGAGTGGAGATCATGGTTTGGCAAATGCAGTGAAGAACGTTCATCCGTTCATCAAGATGGACAGCAATCTTCATAAGATCGTCTGAGATGTAGATCGCGTCGAATCGCTTTATTTACTACTAGCGATCCGCCTCGGCTTTGTACGAGTACAATACTGGTATTAAAACCTTCCTCTTGAATCACTCTATTAAAAAAAAACTTTAAACTTCATCAAAAAAATCCGTTGCGTAGTTTTAAAGATTTCAGCATGCAGTATAGCGTCCCTATAGGGATATAGCTACGAACAAATAAAACATGGAAGCCGCACGCCATATTAAATTGCCTTTCAAAAACGGTCCATAATTTTAGTTGACAAGTGTCACCCCCTCTTCAATGCATCACGGTAATGAATTACAATATTAACCTATAAAAACTTAAACCGCCATTTAAAAATAGTTGTGATTGGTCTATCAAAGTTTGACAATAATCTATAAACATTTGTCAAAGATGTTGCGCCGAAATATGCGCGGTGTTAAGAAAAGCGCTATGTCCTGCCCATCTGGGCACAATTGAACCATTGTTTTTGGGAGCATTTTTGAGCGGGCGTTAGACGTCCATGTTATATATGGTCGCAGGGATATAGGGACAAAGAATGCGACTTTGTTTTATACTAAATATTGTAGTGAAGCCCCGTTTATGAGTTGTACAATCAAGCTACGTAATTTTTTTCCTGACGATAATTTGTTAATATTTTAACGACAAACGGGTCTTAATGGCGTAAACTTACGTTTAATTTTATCCTGACGTTCCTTGCATGACTCGTGAAAGTTTAAATCGATAATTCGTTTGTGTGGAAGCCGTTATACAAATCCTAAATATCTTATCTCCCAAGAGGGTGCAGTATTTATGTCCAAGTGCAAATGGAAGGGCGGAGTTACTAATGCATTGATTCAAGATGCAACTCAAAAAGGTCGTAAGTTCCCTTAAATCCTTTTAAGTAATTGCTTTTTCGTATATGGTATTGTGGTAAAGTATCTCGGAAGTGCGGAAAGTTGGATTTAAGTAGAAATATCAAGGAAAAGGGCTAATAGGTTTCTCTAGTGTATTGTAAAGTCGCCGGCAAGAGAAGTTGCAAATAATGTAAACAAAATGATGATTAAATATCACATGGATTTAGAAGTATTCAATAACGTAGATTGGAAATTAAACACATTTTGAACACAAGGTTTTTTTTTTCAAGTTATTTTGTATTTCTTTGTGGTGTCTCTCATTATTTCTTCATGCTAATATATTTAAAAGTAATTGTATCTATTATTCTTTATGAATAAATATTATTAGTTCTTGTTTAACTAACTTCCATTGCCTAATTAAAAAGTACACTGAAGTAGTTTATAGCCCAAGCGACAGAGATTTTAATTTCATCTTTTTCACTCTTACCCAGTCTTAGCAGGTGTAAAAGAGATAAGGTTAATATGCTAACTAAGCAATTCCTCAGATCATAATATCATCTCTTTCACTTACGCGCAATCTAAGCAGGTGTAAAAGAGATAAGGTTAGTATTCTAATTATGCTATAATGCCAGCCCAAAATGGTCCGAGAAATGCTTTTATAAACATGTTAGTTTGTTTAATTTCCCATATACGGAAACATAAAGGTTAGGAATCATAAAGTTTATAACTCGGTAGAACTTAGTTTTATTCCCTTTTATGTATAGTCAGCTGGAAATATCAGTTCATTAGAGTTGTATATATATGGTCGCTATACTTTGGACGTGTGGTGACAAATGTATTCTTACTGCCGTCACCCAAATATTCCCGAATAAATGAATGAATTAATAGTTTATTTGTGTAAAAAAGGGTATAATTAGTTGGTACATCTAGTTTTCCATTCTTAATTTACCATAATATATGGTGTACAAATATTGTTACTTAAACTAGTTATACAAAAATTCTTAATTAATTTATCTTCTAGGTATTAGTAGTTTACATACAATTTATATTAAAATAATTAAAATATTTAGTACTGTCGATGTCGTGCATAGTGTTGTCAGCTTTATTAAAAAAATATTGCATAATAAATAAAATTAAATTATCAATTATCCATCTACAAATTACAATAAAATTAGATAGATTTGTTCCTTCATCGTGGCTGTCTATGTATATAAGTATCTATATGTATATATCTATTATATAATCTTCGCTTGGTACCCATATCATATCACAAACCTTAAATGAGCTTACCGTGGGATCTGGGGCCTATTTCTCGAAGAAACGGGCCCCAGGTCGATTTGTGTAAGATGTCCCATGATATTTATTTATTTAATGATGTATAAATGAAAAGAAAATCCCGCAGACTGTACTCAGGTATTAGTTTTACGGCACGTCTCCGATAAAGACCAACACTTAGATGTTCGGCACTTTACGGCTCTCTCGGAACAAATGGCCGAATGTGTCCAACTGTTTACTAGCCGTAGGTGGACATTTGCATTTTCGAGGTTTTACTGCTTTTATATTACGTTTACGGGTCGTTTTTCTCGCATTATTTAAAGGTGTTTATAGACTAACTAGCGACTCGCCCCGGTTCCACATCATAAAATGGATTTAAACCAAACAAGCGAATACTCATTCTATCCCCCACTCTACGAAATCAACGAATTTCGACGAATAAATTTTTGTGTTTTTCTAATTTCGTAGAATGAGAATCGTTTGATCTTAATTCATCTATACAGAATCTTTTTTTAAATCGGCTTGTATTGGCATTTCACTGAATTTATCATTGAATTTAAAACTTAAAATTGTTATTAGATGTTGGTTTACAGATACAAAAACGTTTAAAAAACGCCTATAATGTATGGTAATTCGAGCCTTTTAATCGTGAATTGTTATTTTTATTTCCATAAGGAATCATCTGCCAATAAAATCACATGTTTCTTGGATTGGTTAAAATGTATATTCAGGGATATTCGATTACAAGCTTATTTTGAAAACAATTCCATCTATACTTTAGATATTTTTTTGAAGTATTAAAAATCAGTATGTTTCTAGTCTTTTATATGAAAAAATCCACCTGACACAAAAAAAAATTTTTTTTGCATTCGACATTATGTCACATAATATTTTTGGTTTATTTTGCCGTCAAGAATGCATAGTTGAAATCTCTCGCAATGCTCGTGAGCACCGTGTATATCATTCATTCGCTGAAAAACCGCACACTATCAAACTTTACCAACTGATTTATATTGCCAGTTCAAAATTAAATGAACAATTCACTTAATTAAACATCGTCACAATTTCCACCGAAAAATGACGCATTTCAGTGTGAAATTATTTTAAAGTAACTTTGACGAGTTAATTAGTGAGTTTGATTAATTAAATAGATTTGCTGTCTTTTGTTCAAAAATAATCAGTGTTAAAATATTCCAAAAATGTTCATAAGGTAAAATTACATTGTAGTTGAGTAATAAGTTTGATAATGTACCTATAGGCGAAATAAAACTATGAAAACGGATTATATCGCGTATATTATACGTTTTTAAGCGATCGACTGATTTAAAACGGGATATTTACCATGAGTTACTCAATGAAGATGGCATTTAACACACACGATGCCGAAATACATATAATAACACTGACGCGACACGTAGAGCGTCCTACTTGGTGTAGCGCTAAGGCTTACAATACCGGAATTTTTTGTATGGACAATGCCGGGATTCCGATATTGCCCATACAAAAAATACCGGAATTCCAAGCCTTAAGCAACCCGAAGACCAGAACGAAATGGCTCGGTGGTGCCACACAGAATTTTAGATCATAATAGTCGAAGTGTATCCGTAAGGCAAACTGAAGTGGCAAAGGGCAGGCCACATTGCACGCAGAGCAGATGGTCGATGGGGTCGAAAAGTGCTCGAGTGGAGACCACGGCTAGGCAAACGCAGCGTAGGTCGTCCACCCACAAGATGGATAGACGACCTTACAAAAGTCGCCGGGACACGCTGGATGCAGGTCGCATCTAACCGGTACATGTGGAGGTCCAGAGGGGAGGCCTATGTTCAGCAGTGGACGTCTTATGACTGAGATGATGATGATGATGATGATGATGATGATGATGATCCGTATGGTACCAATAACATAAGAATAGGTGGCACAATATACTTACATTACTTACACATGGCAAGTAGGTACTAGGTAGTAGGTACCAATGTTGCTATCGTAGTTTGCATGTAATTGTACAGATCACACATGGACGTTATCGATCTTTCAAATACCTCGTCGACGATAACACAGACGATACAGTGCATTATTTTTGTGCGCTGGCAACTTTACTTACCATAAGACATTTTTGATTAGTAAGCTTACAAACTGAACGATATCTATTCTTCTTTTCATCATGTTATCGTCAAGACTTAAGTACTTAGATCTAAAAAACTTTAGCCTTTGTTTAAGTATTATTCCTTTTCGATTTTCCGACAAAAGCCAGGTATTGGATACCGTCGGTCGTTAAAAACGACATCGGTGACGCTAAATGGCCATTGCCATGTGGCATGTATTGGATACGACCAGAGATGTTCAAATTATTCGGGC
The DNA here is from genome assembly GCA_025490895.1 of Thaumatotibia leucotreta. NCBI lineage: Eukaryota > Metazoa > Arthropoda > Insecta > Lepidoptera > Tortricidae > Thaumatotibia > Thaumatotibia leucotreta. Next base: position 12,912 of record JALPQI010014629.1, read on the forward strand.
AAATAAAAAACGCCGCCGGAAAATCGCACTCTTGATATTTTTTATTTTTATTTTTGTGTCAAAGTCAAACCATTCTTCATTCAAGTAAGCTTATTAATAAGCATTTTCGACTTGACACTATCAAGAGAGAAAAAAAAATCTACTACTGGTTCTAACCCTACACCACTGTCCTGAGAAGAACCAGTAAGTTGTATTATGGGTGTCAGCGATGGCTACAACCACCAGATTTGCTAAAGTAATATTAATATGATTGTTTTAAATAATTATTAACGACGAACTACGTACAGTTGAACTTCACTTGATTGAAATTGATTTTTCTCCAAGGTACAGCTTTGAAAAAGTGAATATCATAATTTAATTTTGTTATGAGAATACTGACGATGAAATTAGGTTTAGATTGTTAGAAACAACTCATGTTTTACTGTCATAGTTTTGCTTGCGAATTTTTAAAACGAAGGGTGTAATTCAGAACAATGTAATAAGGTTTCATATATTTAGAAAGAGATGGTGTAGTGTTGTCTGTCTTGTTCTTGTAGGAACAGTTGTCTCTTCCTGTGTCATGGCGTTGCTAGACTGTAATGTTCTGTGTGGGCTTACAATAAATTATTATTCGATATCTAAAACCTATATTTAATATATTTTATCTGTAACAGTATTTTGTAATCAATGTGTATGCTGTTGCTGTCGTTTAAGAACGTTTACGAAAAATTTACGAAAAAATTAAACGTACTTTTATAAATTAGATGCAAGCGGCTTGGAAGTCTTATAAAAGACAGCAAAATTAAAAATCTGATACCTGCTAACGCGCGTTCCTCAATAAGTGAAGAGGTTGTCCTCCCCACCTGAATGTATATCGGCGCTGAATATTTTACAAGGCAGGCTGTATCGTAACTTTGAGGACAAATTTATCGGGCAGCCTTTAAGTTAGAGAGGGACGGGGTGATATGTCTTAGGCGGACTGTTTTAGGTGAATTCGAGTATTTATGGTACTAGGAATGGAGGTCATGGTTTTATTTGAAACGTAAGACTTTTTAAATTATTTCGTGAACCTGGTAGATAGATTTTGACACTGGTATCGATCGATAAATTTAAGAGATAACTAGTACTGATTTATACTATGAAGTTCACTTATTACCTACTACACTTTTTGTTTTATATGATTTTCCTGTTGCTTAGGTGTATACCGTGCGTCAGTGGAAAACAAACAAATGTAAACAAATATGGCTCTTTCTATACATAGCATTTGACTGCTTTGACGCCAATATCCTCTGTACAATGCCAGAAGGACCAATCTTAGATATAGGCACAGATCAAAGAATACTATTATTCCTAGGTTAGGTTAAGTACCTACTCGTAGATTAATGACATTTAATCTATGTATATAAATTGTAGTTTTGAAAATAAATACCTTTATCTACTCAAATATCGTTAAGTGCTATAAAATGCGTTCAGAAACAATAGACAATGACCAGCATTACCCACCATCAGAACTTGGCTCATAAATAAAGTTAACATTATATACGATTTTTCCGGAGGTTATGAGTTTTAAATTTGGAACAGCTGTCAGATTCAAGTGGGGTGTCTATTCTGGTATCTATAGACATTCAGCCAGTCATCGACACAAAAAGTTAATTCAGTATGTTTTTAGTTACAACCGGACGATATTTTCATATCGAGTGATACAAGAATAAGGACATCACTCGATTGTCTATGATTAAAAAAAAAATTACAGATTCAAATCGCTGCCATTCCGAACTGTCTTTTGTTTGTTGGCCTACTACTACAAGTGAAAAATTGTGAATACTTTGTGATAATACTGATAATTACTTATGATAACTATGTGTGTAGATAAAGTATTGTATGCAACTATACGTAATCAGGCATTACAACACTCGGAAACTCACCTTCGGTTCGTTTCATTGTCCCACACTCGAGTTGTAATGCCCCACATTACGTACACTGTACAGTTGCATAAACTACTATAAACCTTGAATTCACATATTTTTTTTCAAAACCAGTGTCTACCTTTTATTGTGTCCCGCCTTGCATCACTTAGCGCCGCGAGCTGAATAACCGATAAGTCGTTTCGATGACGTGCATAATCGATTAAACGACTCGACTCGACATAAACGCGATATAAACACGGTCGGAGATCCGTGCGTTAAGCGATTCTTTAATCATGTAGACCGAATTTAAAGTATAGCAATACATCATCATTGGCCGTGTGGTGACGGCAGTAAGAATACATTTGTCACCACCCCAACTCCTCCTGCGGGTGTCGTAAGAGTCGACTAAGGGATTGAAGTGTCACTGACCATTCTACAAGATTGATGATGGGCAGCAGCGTCATCCTAGTGGATACATTACTGCGATCGCCAATCCGCTTGCCCAGCGTGGCGATACTGGCGATTATGGGTATTTACCTCCAAATGCGTCTATACGCATAGTTAATAGGAGAGGCCTACGTCCTGCAGTGGACTATCATAAGCTGCATGCATGCAATACATCATCATCATAATTTCTGCCCAGATTGGCCTAGCAACGTCATTGCTAACGGGTCGGCCACAAACACGAGCGAATTGTGGCGCGGCAAGCGTTTTTCCTAATCATTGCACTCGTGTCCGTGGCCGAGCCGTAAGACGACCGGCGGTGAGCGAATCCATAAGTTGGAGCGAGATGCTGATATCGGAACTCCCTCTCGCACGTGTGGTTTTTCGTCCCGCCTGTCGTTTTAGACCAATGTCGTAGCCACGCCAGTCGTCCACCGCTAAACAGGCCTCCTCTTTATACCCCTACGTATACCGGTTGGAAACGACCTGCATGGAGCGTTTTCCGACGATTTTCATAAGGTCCTCTTGGACGTCATAATCGTAGTTACACTGCGTAGACATAATATCACTAATGCCGCGGCCACGACATTGGTCTAAAGGTGCGTTTAAACCAAAAGAGCATTCGCTGTTCTAGCGCCCGTTCTACGAAATCAACCAATCACGTTTTGTGCACCGATCGAATTTTGTAGAGTGGGAGGTTAGAACAGCGAATGCTCTTTTAGTTTGAACGCACCTTTAGGCGACCGGCTTAGCGGAAAACTATACGTACGAGAGGGAGTACCCATTTCGGCATCCCGCTCCAACTCATGGATTCGCTCGCCGCTGGTCGCCTTAGACCAATGTTGTGGCCGGGCCTTAAATACGCGCAACAAGTTTCTGAGAGCCTAGGGCGCGTGTCGCGTTAGCCGGGCTCCGATCATCAGCCTATCTCAGTCCACTGCTGGACGTAGGCCTCTCCCACTAACTATGCGTGAACGCATCAGGAGGAGCCCACAATCGCTACTGGGCAAGCGGGTTAGCGATCGCAGTAATGTGTCCACTATGACGCTGCTGCCCATCATCAATCCTTAAGAAATGAATAGTCAGTGACACTTAAATTCCTTAATCGACTCTTACGATTCCCGCGGGAAGAGTTGGGGTGGTGACGAATATATTCTGACTGCCGTCACCACACGGCAAGGCATGGAAAGCAGTGGGTTCAGTGATTGATAATTGATTATTGAGACCACTCCGAAACCTGTCTCATGACCATAAATGCATAAAAGTTTGAACGAGTTTTCATTACTACCGATATTGATCATACAAGGTGCTCGTGAGGAAAGGGAAAAAAATTAACAGCGTATTCCTGAGGCTAAACGAAGCAAAAAATCTTAAATGAGTTTTGGTCAAACGTGCAAAAAAAATGTTTTTCTTTTTTTTGGTATTCCGAATGTGTTGGCATTACATAAAAAAACAATTTATTAAATAAAACTATCGCAAAAAACACACTTTTACTTTTTTTACATGTGCCAGCTACCTAATTAAAGATTTTTTGGCCATTTGATTTCTGTCAATTAAATGTGACAAGACTAAGACAACACAGTAACAAAATCGATAAGTACCTAAAATGCGTTTATCATTGCGTACCTAACGGTCAAAAAAGGTTTTTTAAATTACATTTTCCGTTAAAATAAAAAGAAATAAATAAAATAAAAAAGATTTTATTAAATAACTTACATATGAATTCATCAACATTAATAATTATACAAAAAAAAAATTAACTTATAAACTAACAAATACTCGACGCACACTTTTTAATCAAAGAGCCCACCCCGTGTAGTTCCGGGTGCAAAGGTGCCCATCACACTGGAAGCATTGCCACGCTGAATTGCGATAGCCAACCTCTGCACCAGGAACGACCCAGAGCGGGGGTCCAAACCCCTCTCCCGCAAGCGGCGTCCCACCTCTTTAAAGAAGGACAGTGCCTCCAAACACCAACAACCGGCAGTCTCAACCGCTAATGGGACAAACAAATAGTTGGTAAGCACCGAGTATTTGTCTGTCTTACGCACTGCTGCCAACTCAGCAGCTGCCCCTGCCACCCGCATAGTGCGCCCCAAATGTGAGGGAGCAAACGTGCTAACGCACGTTGCATCCCACAACAGGCACTTGCCTCTGTGCCAGGGCACCAGGGTAAGACCGTCTGGTCTCTTTCCATCCGTACGGCAGAGACCGGGTGGCTCCAGCACACATGGTATGTTTGCCGAAACCAGAGCTCTCCGAACTATATCATTAAGCGCGTGGTGGCGTGGAAACCTCCCTAAACTCCGACAGCAACTCAACGCATGGTGACCGTTGCTCTCCACCATGGTGCCGCAGATGCATGCGTGAGGTTCACATACATCGCAGCCGAGGCGGAGAGCCACTGCTATTCGCAAAGAGTTGTCGTCAAGGAGGGTTCCCACATGAGGAGACGGTAGGGCCTGAAGCCACGCACCTGCCTCCGGTCCCGACACAGCTCTGAGCCTCGCCAGATCCACCCCAACAGCTGCTTCCAAAAGACCGCCGAATATGCGTTTCACCCCAACGCTATCCCACAAACGTTGAGAATCCAGCTTTTCAGGTTCAGGCACCCCCGGGTTGAGAGCCGTCCAAGCCTCCCGAGCCTCGAAAGAGTAGGGAATGGTCACCTTATCACCATTAAATGAAAGAATTCGAGTGACAAGGCCCGTAACCCCACTCGCCGAAGCCAAGAAAGCCGGCAGGCTCACATCCCGTGCGCGCCGTATACCCAATCCACCATCGCGAACTGGCAAAGAAGCCAAATCCCACTGGCTTGCGTTGAGGGAAACATTCAGCAGGCATTCCACGTTCTCTTTCAAAACACCGTCGAAAGCATTAACGTGTTCAGGATATAGCCAAGACGGGACAGTTCTTAAAAAATACGTAAGCTTTGGGACAGCGAAGCAAACCCTGAGCAGAGTCAACGCCACGTGGGCTGAAAGCTTTCGCGTCTTTTCCCCGGCAGCCAACAACCAACCTCCTCTCCTCGAAAGCATTAGGGATCGCTTCGGGGAAGATCGGTGAACCCAAAAGATTAAAGTTCAATACCGACAACACTTTCAAACCCTTTAAAATAAAATACATTTATTTCAGACAATTAACCGTACAGACGGTCCATAGTATGTTAAATAATACATTTAAGCTAGAACACAGAATTCATACTTTTTTTATGTTGTTTTTATGAGAAATAGACGGAATCCGGCAAACTTCATACCTACGACATTTTTAACTCCAAATTTGGTCAGTAATCCGCTGTTAACATTTTTCCCTTTCCTCATGGGCACATTGTATAAACTACCTACGGAACGTTTCATTCCTTTTTAAATGTCCGTAATTGATTCGAATATCCACAAAAACCGGAAAGCCTCTCAGTGACGTCCAATTCTTTATTTCATGTCATCAGATCGCAATCGGATTTTATTTCGTGCTGAAATTGATCAATTGTGCACTCGTGTTGAATGCTATTATTTACTAGTGATTCAGAATCACAATGGAGATTAATATGTAGATTGTAGTTTCACTCGTTTTATATTGTAGGTGACGGTAGTGAGAATATATTGGGTTATTACCTATGAAATTATTGGTCATAGTCTTTAGTTAATCCCTAATTTTATTATCTAAAGAGAAACTTAGATATATTCTTTGTTTTCAACAGTACACTGTGTGACAATAGTACATTTTGATGCAAGTGCAAAAAGAAGTTTTTACACATGTATAAGTTAAGTTTTTACAAGCGAAGCGTGCCCGAAGTTTACATTTCCGCACTAGTTAGAAAAAGGTTTTACTAATAATAGTTTTTTTCCCTTAAATAATATTCAAAAATAAGCTTTGAAAACAACTCTTGCCATATGCTGCCGGTTCATGTGTTTGAAATAGGTATAAATGTACGATAGTACCTTGCTTTCTGAAATAAAGATGTACAAAACACGCCTTAGAAGTGTCTAATATTACCGGCTGTGTCTAAATTTGGTTTATTTTGACTTTACGTAAGAACTTGTAGGTGTACGGCTGGCCTTAGGCATGCTTTGTTTTATAACGATAAACATTATATTACATGAGCATTATTTGATTTGAAATTCTAATTTTAAAAGTAATTAACTTTTGTATGAAAAGTTAATTGAGAAGCAATGTAGGTACCTCACAATGAGTAGTTAGTTAGCACTTTTGACAATGACAGATCGCAGCCACTCGCAACGTTTGACAACTAATAAGCAGTACACGCGTTACATTGAGCGTTCGGAGGAAATAAACATAATTGTACGATTATAAATATTTGTCAAATGTTAATAAATATACTTGAAAACGATTGCTAGTAATGTTTATCAATACTCATTTTCGTTAAAGCCTGGGTCATGGTAACTGTACTGTAGAAATAACATCCAATCCAATGCACCCTTACTCAAAAGATACTATATGAACTTTAAAATAATATATCGGTTTATTTATATGAATATTTTTCACAAATAATAAACCATTCGGTTCGTCACAATTTACGTCATCAGATATGGAATTGCATTGTATATTAAAAGCGGTAATGCTCCGCTTTTGGCGGTTAAATTGTTAATAATGGCAGTATTATTGAAATCGAACGAATTGGAATACTTATTTTCATCGGCCATGAATGAAAAAAGAGTGCATACTGCAGTGAACTATAATTGTTTATATTATTTTTCATCACACTTGCTGTCTAAGCGCGTCATTGCTTGGCCGCGTAGCGGGAGTAATAGAAAAGTGAAATTCCCTAGGGAGTAATAGAAATGTCAGTACGTCATTTAATAATGTTATGTCTTAAAACTTATTTTTTTGGCGGCAAGTGTGATGAAAAACATTGTATGCATCACGGTCGGTAAGCTGAAAACTAACTCGAGTCATAAAAGCCCTTCGCCTGACGGCGTCGGGCTTCTAACACTCTCGTTAGTAATCCCGTACTTACCTCCCTTGATGCACAATGTACTAAAACCGTGATAAGAATGCTATTTGATAGTAGGTTGAATATCAACTAGGCTACCGAGGCTGTCAAAATAATACCTATACTTACGTATATAGAATACTTTACTACTCATACATAATAAGATGTATTATTAACAATATTTTTTTTGTTACAGGTATGTTTTAATGCGTCAGGGTCGAGTCAGCCTATCGACTTGTGTCAATCCAGGGGGGTTACCGTGACATACTAATGCTGTTCAGTTTAGGTCGAGAGAAAGGGACACGAGTCGTATATCACTGTCCATTCATAGTGTCCTGTCCATCGCATTAGTACCCCCCTGATCCACAGAGTATCCATCAGATATATCGAAGCGGCCAGGATATTCACAAAAATGGTCAGGGTGCTTAGACAAGTTACCAATGGCTACCGCTTAATCGTCAATCGTAAACCAAAGGCACCCTACCCAGCTGTTTTTGTCGCACTAATATGAAAGAGTGACAGAGATTGAAAACTACGATACGCTACTAAGCGTGAGCGATTGGCAACTTGGCTAAGCAATCTAAGCATTCCAGGGTGCTTAGACAAGTTGCCAATCGCTACCGCTTAATCGTCAATCGTAAACGAAAGGCAGCTACAGGTGTAGTGAGAAATTACTTGCTTTCGGAAACGTTCGTAAACACATGCTGTTTCAGGCAGTGTCACCGAGTCTGACTGAAGTAGCATGACAGCTATTACTGTCAGTCTCAGTGAGATAGACTGAAACAGCATGACGTTGACGAACGTTTCCGAAGGCAAGTCATTTCTCACTACATCTGTAGCTGTTTTTTGTCGCACTAATATGAAAGAGTGACAGAGAGGGAAAACTACGATACGCTACTAAGCGTTAGCGATTGGCAACTTGACTAAGCGTCCAGTGGCCTATTTCACTATAATTACAATTGTGACAATTGTAAAATATCACTGTTACTGACGTCAAAGGCCTCCGTAGGCTACAGCTACCGCATACTGTTGGACGATCCATGTGCTTGTTTGCCACCAACATAAAATTATTACTAATAACGTTATTATAATATCGTTAATAAACTACTTTTTATTTTCCGAATCCCGTGACAATTGTCGCAAGGTTTAGTACAATTTTCATTAAATCTTGACATGAGGTTCGGCTTATGTCGGAATTTCGCTACAATTGTCGTGATTTTTGTGAGAATTGTAATTTTGCTTCGCATAAAAGTAGCTATTTACTGCTGATTTATTAAAGTTCCTGCACTACTGTTTATACTGGTGGAAAACAAATGCACGGTCCTTCCAATGGTAAGCGGTAACTGTAGCCTATAGACGCTCCCTATTGGACAAATTGTAAATTTACAATTGTAGGACTTGTCAATGTGGTGAAATGGGGGCCAGGCCTCTGACACGGCGCGGCGTTAGAGTGGATGTTCAGATATTTCTTATCACACCTGCAAGCTTAGCCAAGTTGCCAAGCGTTAACGCTTAGTAGCGTATCGTAGTTTTCCCTCTCTCTCACTCTTTCATATTAGTGCGACAGACAGCTAGCTGCCTTTTGTTTGCGTTTGACGATTAAGCGTTAGCGATTAGCAATTTGTCTAAGCAGTCTAAGCACCCTGTTTGGTAAGTGCGTCAATGCGCGCAGGCGATGGGCGCCGTAGGTGCGTCATGATGCCCATGGGCAGTAATGGATTTTCATACAACATTACGTCACAGTAGAAATTATTGCAATGAAAATTATATAATTGAAGTACCCGAGATGCATGACTCAGTTGTCACTCACCAGTTCGAGTTAGAGTCATTCCTAATTTTTAGAAATGATTTAGCACATTTTAGAGTAGTTCTGTGGAAATAATGTTTTCTACATAAAGGGTCAACGGAAAAAACATGA
>JALPQI010014630.1:0-35853 GCA_025490895.1 Thaumatotibia leucotreta
AACACTTGGTGCTCTTGAACAGCATGCAAAACGTGCTTATTTGCAAGCAGGATTGATCTGGGGTCAAAGTCTGATACCAAATCCTGAATATCCAAACTTCGAAAACTGGGGTTGGATGAAAGAAGACGGTATTTGGATGCCATTTTGGAGTACAACCAAAGAAACGTCCGCATCTGTTAAGGAATTGACGAAATGTTCATGCCGCAGCTGCATTAAAGGACGATGCAGTTGTAGGAAGTCGGGCCTTCCCTGTACTGGTCTCTGTAAGTGTGGAGGAGATTCCTGTGATATACATTAAAATAAATAATATATATAATTTTCACTGTGTATGTGACTGTATTTTTAATTATTGAAACCCTTACCTCTAAATCTCAGCAAAACAAAATTAACAGAAAGGTGGTATTGTAAAAAGATAAAAAAACGAGTACTTGATTCAGACGCGGTAAGCTGTAACTCTGGAAGTAATGCTTCTACGACTACAAAATAGGTGTCATTTTGTAGCTCAATGTATAAGGTATCTAACATTCTAGCCTATTTTATCACCTCTTTTGTCGTTTTCTTACAAATGGAGCAAGAAAAAAAAATTGCCTTTTTTTTACAATTCCATAATATGTCTGGTGGCTGTAGACAGAAATATATTAATCTTACCACTGTATAATGTAGTATCGTTTTGTAGGGTAATTTAGTGACGATGATTTGGTTCCTGAAGAATAAACTCCTCAGTCTTATAGTTTTTTTTTTTTTATACCACGTCGGTGGCAAACAAGCATACGGCCCGCCTGATGGAAAGCAGTCACCGTAGCCTATGGGCGCCTGCAACCTCAGGGTGTCACATGCGCGTTGCCGACCCAATAAAAATAACGTTGGCACAACAAAGTGGCTCCACTCCACCTAATCGTAAGTGAAAAGTAGAGCCCAAATCGCGGCGGCAACGAACAGGAGACAATCAGTAACCTGTTAGTTAATTGCCACCGCCTTGCTGGCCCGCTAGATGCTGGTAAATACACCGGCTGACCCCGAAACACGGCAAACACGAAGGTAAGTCATTTCACGGGCGTTTACACCGAATGTACGGTGGTAGCCAACCAGGCGGGTACTAGTAAAAATACCCTACCACCGGCTGAGAAGCTGGATACTCAGTATTTCCTAGTAGTTTTCGTAGAAAATTTGAAAAACCGGAATTCGGGAGATAAAAGGGGTGGGGGGGGGGGGAGAAAACATTATTTGTTAACGTGCTTCCATATCTTAATTGAAGCACATATATGACAGTTACCTTCATGCCAAGTTTCATGCTTTCTTCACGATGGGACCGTATTTTCATTTAAGGACCCGTACTAACTGTAATTATAGTTGCCGATTTCCAAGAATGAACTTTTGACAGTTATTGATTGTTCCTTATTAATTAATATGATGGTAAGACTCACCATTTTTTCGACAATCTTAACGTTATACATATAAGGCTCATTTCTAAACTGTCGAAAGTTCATTCTTTGAAATCGGCAACTATAAGACGAAGTGTTTGAGGTAGTCATTCACAACGAATGTTCTAAAATGGACTTAAATCTACTTAGTCACGTTTATGGATAATTTCATGATTTCAGTTACAATGGCGTGTGGTGGTGGCAGTAAGAATACATTTGTCACCAGCCCAACTCCTCCTTCGGCTGTCGTAAGAATCGGCTAAGGGATTGAAGTCTCACTGACTATTATTTGATAAAAGATTGATGATGGGGACCAGCGTCATACAGGACATATTACTGCGATCGCCAAACTGCTTGCCCAGCGTAGCGATTGTGGGCATTTATCTCCTAATGGTGGGGACTATGGGACTCATTAGGAGGCTCAGAGTCACTCAACGAGCGATGGAGAGGGCAATGCTCGGGGTTTCTCTGCGAGATCGCATCAGGAATGACGAGATCCGCAGAAGAACGAAAGTGACTGACATAGCCCGAAGAATCGCCAGGTTGAAGTGGCAGTGGGCTGGCCATATTGCCCGGAGGACCGATGACCGGTGGGGTCGGCGTGTTCTCGAGTGGCGATCACGCACTGGACGGCGCAGCGTGGGAAGGCCCCCCACAAGATGGAGCGACGACCTGGGTCGCATTTTATAAAGTTACAATTTACAATTTCGCTGTTTGCCTCTCTAACGCACGTAAATATTGGCTAGAAAGAGAGGCAAACAGCGAAATTGTAAATTGTAACTTTATAAAACGCGACCCTGGTAAAGGTTGCGGGTGTTCAATGGATGCGGACAGCTCACGACCGATCTTTGTGGAACTCTCTGGGGGAGGCCTATGTCCAGCAGTGGACGTCAATTGGCTGATGATGATGATGATTTTCTCCTAATGCGTCTATACGCATAGTTTTAATAGGAGAGGACTACGCCCAGCAGTGGATCCCATCATTGGCTGATGATGTATGATCGTAAGACTCACCATTTTTTCGACAGTTTTAACGTCATATAATATACACGGTGGAATTTAATCGGTGAACAGGAACCCATTTTTCTAATTCAGTAATCGATGGCGGTCACGTTTATGTAGTACTTAAGTGGAACCAAGTTTTTTTTTTAGCATAACAAATTTTTATGTTGAAATTAAACTTTAATTAAAATGTATTGTCACCCTACTAATGGTTTAGTCTGAAAAGTTTAATACCTCTTTTTAAACTATCAGCCATGCATCGCTCTTATTTTACATAGGAATAGAGTCTATCGCAAAAATTAAAGCATGTGAGTGGTTATTGCTCATTTATGTTTGAAGTTTCTATGGCTGATAGTTTGAAAAGAGGTATTAAACTTTTCAGACTAAACCATTAGTAGGGTGACAATAAATTTTAATTTCAACTTAAAAAAAAATTATGCTAAAAAAAAACTTGGTTCCACTTAAGTACTACATAAACGTGACCGCCATCGATTACTGAATTAGAAAAATGGGTTCCTGTTCACCGATTAAATTCCACCGTGTATATAAGGCTCATTTCCAAACTGACAAAAGTTTTTTTTTAGAAATTGGCAACTAGTAAGACCCTGAAGCGTTTGAGGTACTTAGTCGTTTACAAGAAATGTTCGCAAATGGAATTAAATATACTTAGTCACATTTATGGATAATTTCATGATTTCAGTTACGATGAGGTAAATACCCTATACCAATTTGTCATAATTTGGGTCGATTAATTGATTTAACAAATAAATTGGCTAAGTATATAAAGTTTTCTGAAGATATCAATGTATAAAAAAAATGCTGAGCAGAAAAAGGACAATAATAAATTATTATGGTACCGTAGATGTTCCCTAGATTATCGGTTCTGTGCTCTTATCTTAACAATTACAATGCGTTGACCAAGAAATACAGACTAAATTCAGTTTATTATTTGCAACGTGATGTCAGATTTTCAGAGTAGTATAAGGATAATGAGCAATTTTCAAAAAGTTTGTACATTTTGATCATGACTACGATAAATTTCCTAGAATGTTTGTACGGAAATTTCCTTTTTTGTTACCAGATTACATGATTGATAACAAAAAAGGAAGATTTCATACAAACATTTTCTCTGCCCTCCGGCCGGCAAACAACCGCCCGCTGCGCTAAACTAAGTCGCCGCTTGCCGGCTCCGTTGAGCAGAAAAATAATATACACACTTCCGACATTAATAATGTAATAATTAATAATATAATGGATCTTTTTTGTCTGAATAAATAAATGATATATATATATACAGGGTGTTTGGTTAGCGGTGTCGGAGCTTTTAAGGGCTTACACTACAATCAATTTCATCGATAAATTACCATACAATTTTATTTTTGTGCCAACGATAATTAAATGGCAGCCATTTAAAAATTTTTAACAGACGAATACGGGCGCACGTGATATTTCTGGAATTATACGTTTGTTATCGGTCTTATCCTTGCAAAAAAAATCTCATTAGAGAGCTCATTAAATAAACAAACTAATGAAGCTAATCATTTGACTCAACTATTTGAACAACAAGGCTAAAAAAATGTTTTTTAATTAAAAATAGTAAAAAATTCACTTTAATTTTTCAATTAATTTAATTTTGCATGAAAACTAGGTCGTTAAGATAGGTTTTTGGTGTTGTTATTTATTAGTACAGTATGTTAGCTAAAAAATAACACCATAATTACAGTTATACCTTAAGTACTTTAGGAATTACAAGTGCTCAAACATGCACTGGTTGTATGGAAGGCGGCCACTTCACTAGTCAGTACACCGCTGACATTCATTTGTTTATGGATTTTGCATCGGGAATGCTAATTGCAGCTGTTTTGGTGTATGTTTGAGCACTTGTAATTCCTAAAGTTCTTAAGGTATAACAGTAATTATGGTGTTATTTTTTAGCTAACATACTGTACTAATAAATAACAACACCAAAAACCTATCTTAACGACCTAGTTTTCATGCAAAATTAAATTAATTGAAAAATTAAGGTGAATTTTTTACTATTTTTAATTAAAAAACATTTTTTTAGCCTTGTTGTTCAAATAGTTGAGTCAAATGATTAGCTTCATTAGTTTGCTTATCTAATGAGCTCTCAAACGAGATTTTATTTGCAAGGATAGGACCGATAACAAATGTATAATTCCAGAAATATCACGTGCACCCGTATTCGTCTGTTTGAAATTTTAAAATGGCCGCCATTTAATTATCGTTGGCACAAAAAAAAAATTGTATGGTAATTTATCGATAAAATTGATTGCAGTTTAAGCCCTTAAAAGCTCCGACACCGCTGACCAAACACCCTGTATATATATATATTAAATGGGAAAGCCTCGGATCACATGTTTGTCGGCCTCGCCTTCGCCTCGGCCTACACGTCATCCGAGGCATTTCCCACTTAAACGGATTTGGCATGTAAGTTTGCCATTGTAAGCTGCCACGTTTCAGTACCGTATGTCATCACTCTGGCAACACACACTGATTAAATACTTTCGTCTTCAAACATTGCGGAATATTGGACGAAAATATGTGTCGTATCGTAGCTTCCCGAACGCAGCCCAACCGAGTCGGATTCGACGATTGACCTCTTTCTCGAAGTTGGACCTACCTAACTGAATAGTTTGCCCTAGGTATATACACGGTGTTACGCGAGCATTGCAAAAGATTTTAACTATGCATTCTAGACATCAAAATAAACAAAAAATATTATGAGACCTAATGTTAATTCCACCAAAAAAAAAATTTTTTTCTTTTTTTTAGGCCGATTTGAATACTTTTTAACATTTCCAGTACTTTTTATCATAACAACAATTTGTTTAAATTATTTATTTCAATTATTTTTTTTAGGTAGAGGTTATTTCGTCAAGTCTATTCGTATTTTTTGATTGTCAGGCAAAAGGTGTGGTAATATTAGAACACATTGTGGTAGCATTGTAATCCAAAAGAAGTTAAATGACGAGTTACGTCGAAAAACTTATTTCGAAAAAAGGTTGATTATCTCTGAAACCAAGCCGAATCCAGGAAATTTTATATAACATTAAAGACTCTAAATATGGTCAGGAATCCAGCATTAAAATCTTTCGGAATGCTGACGTAACACCGTGTATATTCGTCTACAGCTTCGAGTGTAAAGTCTCCGATTATTACGGGAGTTGGTGCTACATGGGAATTCGACATGATTTTCGTCTTATCCATGTTCATCCTAAGACCAACTCGCTCGGAGGCTTTACTGAGGTCAACGAGCATAGTACTTAAGTCCTCCAAGGTCTCAGCCAAGACTACTATATCGTCAGCGAATCGAAGGTGAGTGAGGTACTCGCCGCCCAGCCTTCTCCAGTCCAGAGTCTTAAAGACATCCTCCAGTGCAGCGGTAAACAGCTTAGGGGAGATGACATCTCTTTGCCTAACTCCCCGCTGCAGCAGAATAGGCTTCGAGCTCTGGTCTTGGAGTCGGACTGGCATGTAATCTACTATTTTTGAAAAATGTTGTTCCAACGATACCTTGGTTGACGCCTTACGTATTTCTAAGGATTCGAAGAAACTCACATACATGAACCATGAAAACCTACTCCAGTTCCGACCGACCGGCGTACTTCGGTAAGACCGTGTGGCCGACCGGTGCAGGCATCAGCCGCGAAATCTGAGCACGTGGGTTCGATTCCCACCTCGGACGTTGGTGACCATGGTCGTTTTTTCTTTGGTATATGTCATAGAATGTTTATAATTTATATATATATATGTTATATATCTTTAAATTTATTTCAAAATATGTGATATTTTTATAAGGATAAAATTAAATGCCTTTGGCAAAATTCCAGGTTTATCTCATTTAGTACATCCGGTCGACCATTAATAACTATATTATAGTGCCTAAATAGTAGGGAAATACGATAGAAATGTTTTCCTTAATATTTTATTATCATTTTATCGGTTTACCCTAGCGTATTAGTTCATAGGTATACCGGAAAGGGCCTAAAAAAAGGCCTAAATTGTGTACCCTATTTTTGACTTGTAAAATTGTAATTATATTTTACTAATAAATGAGTATGAGTATGAGTATGAGTATAATAAGAACAGTACAATTTTAATGTAGATTATTTAAAACATGTACAGTCAAAGGCAAAATAAGGTGTATATAAAAATGCTCAAAAACGTATCCCTGCACTGCAGTGCACTCTACAGGTGCATGCAGACCAAAAGAGCATTCGCTGCTCTATCCCCCTACTCTACGAAATTCGATCGTTACACGAAACGTGATTCGTTGATTTCGTGGAGTGGGGGATAGAACAGCGAATGCTCTTTTGGTCTGCATGCAACTTAATTCTGTGTACAATAAGATCGTTGTAACATATTTATAAGAGGATTCTTTCGAAACTTATTTTTGCACTTGGTTGTACCGCAACCTCTAGATTCTTAGCCAAGTTGAGCTAACGCTTCGTAGCGTATCGTAGTTTTCCCTCTCTGTCACTCTTCATATTAGTGCGACAAAGACAGTGAGCTACCTTTCGTTTACGATTGACGATTAAGCGATAGCGATTGGCAACTTGTCTAAGCACCCTGATTCATCTAAAGGTGCATTTAGAACAAACGAGCATTCGCTCATTCTATCCCCCACTCTACGAAATGAAAGAATTTTGACGAATCACGTTTTGTGTAACGAACGAATTGTAGAGTGGGGGATAGAATGAGCCAATGGTCGTTTGGTTTAAATGCACCTTAATCCTAAGATTTTGGTGTCGACACTATTTTTTACATAGGTGACTGCGTAATTTCATGTAAATATAACACATGTGATTTCAGAATATTATCGAATCGGGTTACTCACGTAATTTAAGTCGATGGTTGCTCGACATGTTTCGACCCATTAAGAGGGTCGTTGTCCGGAGCACCACCCGAGCAACCATTGACTTAAATAACGTGGTTAACCCAGTTCGATAATATTTCAATATATTTTGAATTTCACGTTAGTTATAATTCTAAAATTACGTGTGATTTCATCGTGTGTTTATATAAGGTCCTAATTTATTAGATGCAGATATTTTTACAGCTGATAGTACTCGGTCTCTGGAGTATATTAAACCGTGAAACATTATAGCTTTTACGATGTTTTTTTGGAGAAAACGGAAAAACAAATTTTCTACGTGAAAACACCCTGTTTATGCGATTATTAAATGAAAACTCATTGAACAGATTCTAGTACCTCTTTTACGTACCACTTAACTGGAACTGGCCACTTCTCGTCGATAAATTAAATACTTGATTGTCAATGTCATGTTATTTTCCGTTGGATTGTGTCGTTTGATGACATGACAGACAGTGTTATTGTGACATGTGATAATGCACACATGATGATTTTTTTCAGACGAAATTTATAATTAATTTTTTTGTTAGGAAAATGAAATCAAAAAAATTACATGAAAAGATTTCTTAATTTATATTTAAAGTTAATTATTTTAATGTAAAGTATCATGTGTTAAAATATCTGCAACTAATAAATTAGGACCTTATATATTTATTTCGCAAGTTCGCAAGTAAGCTCCAAATACCTAAATACGCAAGAAAGTGAATAGATTTTGTATTTTCACGAGGACGTTCAATTCCACGGGATAATTTAAAGTATTCAAATACTCATACAAATATTTTATTTCTGGAAATACATACATGTAGGTACCAATAACATTTGAAGAGATCCCTCGATTTCTTCAAGATCCCATCAACAGAACCCAACTTGGTGCCAACGGGACCATCTCGGGGTTCACGATTCTCGGAGATTATCGGGTAGCATACATACGGGTAACATACATAACAACCTCCTCCTTTTTTTAAGTGGGTTAAAAATAAAATCAATGTGACTCACAAATAAACGCTACGTTTATAAACAAACTGGAAAGTGTGAATCACTTACATCTATATCAAATTAGACCCGGAAATGTCAAACTGTAATAAAATCGAAATAATTACAGCTTAAAGTTCATAAACATTTTGGAGCAAAAAAGCGCAATTTCCGCTCCATCGAAATTACGATTAGGAATCTACTTAAAGTCTAATCAATAGTTAGTAATTAGGCTTATCAGTAGCATGTTAAGGAAGTCTACTATTGATTATGTTGGGCCCCTTGGTTACTTGATACAGGCTTATATTGCACCCGAGAAATACGATGCATTTTTTTAGCCAAACCGTGAGCATTATTCAACCTCCGTAGCCTAGTTGGTAGTAACCCTGCCTACGAAGCTGGAGGTTCCGGGTTCGAATCCCGGCGAGGGCATTATTTGTGTATTTATTTGTCACAAATAATTGTTCCTTGGTCATGGATACAGCCATGTATGTATTTAAGTATCTATATGTATCTGTCGCAGGCGGATTGTATAATCCGCCGTATTACAATACGACTAGCCGGATTACAAAACGGCCCTGTTTTGTAATACGGCGGATTGACGATTAGCCGGATTGTCATTCCGATACGTTCTTCAATATGGCGGCCCACGTTTAGCCGTATTGAAAACCTATTCCGATTGTAGGGTGACCATACTTAGAAAATAAAACAATGTGGAAAATAAAAAAATCGAACAAAAATAATCTTCTTAATTGTTAAGTAACCAACATTAGGTACAGTCAAGGGCATTAATATATATACACTTCTCCATACTGATCCCTTACAAATGTGTCTATATATTAATGCACTCGACTGTACTTATTTATGGTAGGTATCAGTTATTTTTAAATTAAAATTCACAAGATACAGCCACCAAAAAAGATGTGTAAATGTAACATTTTTCATAAGAAAAATATAACATAATATAATAATAGCCGTGTGGTGACGGCAGTAAGAATACATTTGTCACCACCCCAACTCCTCCTGCGGGTGTCGTAAGAGTCGACTAAGGGATTGAAGTGTCACTGACCATTTTTTGATAACGATTGATGATGGGCAGCAGCGTCATCATAGTGGACACATTACTGCGATCGCCAATCCGCTTGCCCAGCGTGGCGATTATGGGCATTTACCTCCTAATGCGTCTATACGCATAGTTAATAGGAGAGGCCTACGTCCAGCAGTGGACTATCATAGGCTGATGATGATGATGATGATGAAATGGGAACCGATAATGGGTATGGGTATCGATACATTTGGGATGACACTTCCATTTGTTCTTAAAGATCGCCTCGTTTGACGCTTTTACATTACCTATCATGTGGTCAAATGCCATACAATTTAATATACAGGGTGGATAAACCGAATGCCACATGGATGGCAACTACCTTAAATATTGTAAATAGCACATTTTGTATAAGGGAGACTTTCCTTTGTTTTTAAAAACAATAAATTCTGCATTTAAGAATTTATGAAAAATCGCTTGCCTCAGTCGGGGCTAGGCAAGGGTCGCGGTTCTGAATTTGTATGACAAGAACCGGGAATTCTCGGTTCGGGTACTGTACTTGTATAATAATAAATAAATAAATAAAATAAATAAATATTTTGGGACATCTTACACAAATCCACCTAGTCCCACGGTAAGCTCAATTAAGGCTTGTGATGTGGGTACCAGGCGACGATATATATAATAGATAGATACATATAGTCTCCCAGTGAGTACTAAAAAACTGCTTGTGCAGACTCTGGTGATGCCGATTATTGATTATGCGGACGTGTGCTTAACTAATGTCTCGCAGGAGCACCTCAGCAAACTCGACCGTCTCGTAAACAATGGCATACGTTTTATCTTTGGCCTGCGCAAATACGACCATGTTTCTTATTTTCGCCGTCAGCTTAACTGGCTCTCCATCCGTCGTCGCAGGTCACTTCGTATATTATGTACCTTATTTTCTATCTTGTACGAGCCTTCTGCTCCAGAATACCTTAAACGTAAATTTACTTTTGTCGCCCCCCGTCCCGGCTGTGAACTGCGTTCCGCCCGCTCGCTGAAACTTTCTCTTCTTTCTCACCGTACTAGGTTCATGTCCAATTCTTTTGCCGTTCAGGCCATCCGTCTTTGGAATTCGCTTCCCCTCTCCATACGAAAAGCTCCAAGCAAACTTGTTTTTAAAAGAATGCTTCGCAAACATTTTCTTGCGGAAGAATTTGCATAGCATTGTCCATCAAATCATTATGTATTGTATTAATATGTATTAGTTTATATGTTTTATGTTATATAAGTAATAGTATGTAACCGTATTTTTATTAATGTGAATATATATCAATATGACTTTAAAAATGTTTATCAGTTAAATTCTTTCTTCAGCACCAACTATTGTTTTATCTCTGTTTAACCCAATGGTTGACTGGTAGAGAATGCTTTTTAGCATTAAGTCCGCCATTTGTACATTTTTCTTTGTTTGTGCAATAAAGTTTAAATAAATAAATAAATAAATAAATATAGATACTTAAATACATACACAGCCATGACCAAGGAACAAATAGTTGTGATAAATAAATACACAAATAATGCCCTCGCCGGGATTCGAACCCGGAATCTCCAGCTTCGTAGGTATAGAAAGCCAAAACCAGCCGCCCATCCTAGACGGGACTCAAACCGGTCGAATGTGACAAAAAATAACGTACCGTATTTTATTATGCGTTTTCATGGCCTTCCGTTATTCTGATTATAGTTATTATTTCGAGAAAAATGAACCTTATCAGTAACCCTTTCAATCTGCGTCATAAAATACGGCAATTTATTATTTGTTCGGTTTCGAGTCCCGACTGAGGCAAGCGATTTTTCATAAATATTTAAATGAAAGTGTGGTGACGGCAGTAAGAATACGTTTGTCACCACCCCAACTCTTCCCGCGGGTGTGTAAGAGTCAACTAAGTAAGGGAGTGAAAGTGTCAATGAATATTCCTTTATAGAAGATAGGCGGGCTGCTACACCTATTATAAATACTGGATGTCAAATACCAAAGAAAAAACGACCAAGATCACCAACATCTGAGGTGGGAATCGAAACCACGTGCTCAGCTTTAAACTATACCTACTATAGTTTATCGATAAGTTTTAGTTTTCCCAATAGTTTCAACGTGACCGGAAATACCTATTCCTTATATACGTAATCATGTTGGTTAATTAGTAAAATAATTAAAATACATTTTTTTCAGTTTAGGCACTATTAATAATACCTAATTCAATTATAACCGTGTATTTTTATTAACGTTTTACGCGGTTAATATTTTTTATTGGTTGAATACCATTTTTTTCATATCTCAGAGATTAATTTCTGAATACTACGAAGTCTTTACAGAAAAAAAAGCTTTTCGCTTATTTACATGAAATTCGTTAAAATATTTAAAACGGTATCGCTACTTAACCGGGAAGGGCTTCAAAACTCGTAAGATTTGATACAGATAGACAAACATCTGCTCAGGTGATTCTATACGTAAATATGGGCTTATAATTGTAAAAAAATGCTAGCAGCGTCCTTAAGGTGCATGCAGACCAAAAAAGCATTCGCTGTTCTATTCCCCTACTCTACGAAATTCGATCGTTATATAGAACAGCGAATGCTCTTTTGGTCTGCATGCACCTTAAATAGATGCCGAACAAGATTCGGGCGTGAAAATATTATGGATCTAGAAAACTTGGACTTAACTCGGATATTGCTTTATGCACTAGTCCGATCCGAGTCCGTAAAAATGGGCCAAAGTTGTTCCCAAATTCCCAATTACCCCACTGTTTTTTTTTATGTGACGAAGGTAGACAACTGAGCTCTCAGCCCACCTGATGGAAAGTAGGAACTGAGGCCTATGGACATAGTGATAAAAAGATCGCCTATGCGCTGCCTACCCTGAGGACGGATTTGCCTCTATCCATGCCAGTAATTACACCGGATATTTTACCCCAAACCGAAACACAGCACTGTTTTCAGTTACCGTACATATAGGAGAATTTTTGCCATAATGGCAAATAAGCACTTGTGCCGGCTTCTGTTACAGTCAAAGGCAAAATAAGGTGTATATGAAAATTCTGAAAAATATGTCCCAGTTCACTTTCATTCTGTGTGATAAAATAAGTAAAATAAAATAAATATCTTGGGACATACATAAATTGACCTAGTCCCACGGTAAGCTCAATTAAGGCTTGTGATGTGGGTACCAGGCGACGATATATATAATAGATAGATATATATAGATACCTACTTAAATACATAGACAGCCATGACCACGGACCAAATATTTTTGATAAATAAATACTCAAACATTGCCCACGCCGGGATTTGAACCCGGAACCTCCAGCTTCGTAGGCAGGGTCACTACCAACTAGGCTACGGAGGCTGACAAACTGAAACATATTTTTGAAGTTGACTGTATTTAACTAACGTACCCTATGCATTCCACTGCACTGATATTGAGCGCATTTTCGACACTCAGTTATAATTAAATACCTATCGTCGATTACTCACTGGTTTCAAATAAATGAAGGCCAATGTCAAAACGTCGTTATACACCTCGCATTTGCAACACTCATGTGATGGAAAAAACAGCCGTATTTGGAGTGTTATAAAGGTGACATTATTTCTATGAATTGATCGTTGTAGATTCGAGGTTATAGTGTCGAATATTATCACCAATCCTGCCTCTTAGGTCATTGTATGTAGGTTTGAGTCATAGTAACAATATAATGTAGTAAAGTAGTATGACGTAGGTCGATTGCAAAAGAATAGTACATTGTGCATCAAGGGAGGTAAGTACGGAATTACTAACGAGAGTGTTAGAACCTTTAATGACTCGAGTTAGTATTCCGCTTACCGACCGTGATGCATACAATATTTTTCATCACACTTGCCGACAAAAAAATAAGTTAAAAGACAAAATATTATTAAATGACGTACTAACATTTATATTAGGTACACCTAAGGTACAGTTATAGGATATATTAATCCTTATTAATATGAGGGTAGGACTCGCCAGTTTTTCGATAGCATTAACTTCATAGATATAAAGGGCCATTTCTGCTGCTAGCGGCTACTTACAAAATCATGTAGATCAGGGTGCTTAGCCAAGTTGCCAATCGCTAGCGCTTCATCGTAAATCGCAGCTAACTGTCTTTGTTGCACTAATATGAAAGAGTGACAGAGAGGAAAAACTACGTTACGCTACTAAGCGCTAGCGATTGGCATCTCGGCTAAGCACCCAGTTACTTTTAGGCGACTTGATGTGTAGACAAGCTGCGATTTAGTCAATTGTGATACTAATCCCTGAGATGGGTTTCTAAGAATGAACTTTTGACAGTTTGGTAATGGCCCTTTTATCTATGACGTTAATGCTTGGTTCAAAGCTGTGCTTGCAAGTTCTTTATTCTTTATTCAACAACAACCATGTAAAAAACAGCTTACGCCAATACATTACATGAGGAATGATCTATAAGCTAACATAATTCTAATTTATTATTAAAGAACGACATACAATAAAAACAAACAATGCATGGACTTAACTTAAAACCTACACTAATTCTAATGGTACCTAATAACATTTTATGTCACAATTTTATGTCAGTTGCTTGAAAGAAATAAAATGAACTAAGTATTATTGCTATTTGCTGACCCGAATAGTTGTATACAATACATAGGATATAATAATAATTTTAATACAGAGAATTTTGATTCGATGACTAAAGTGAGACATAAAGTTCAATTATAATAATATGCGAATGCGAATACTACGATTATTATTTTGTACTTTTGAGGCATTATCCTGGTAAGTAATATATTAATAAAACTTGTATAATTAGGTATTTCCATCGACTGCATATTGGTATAATGAGTCATAAAATATACACCGTGTTTTTATTGATTTCCGTTAAATTAAAGGGAAGCTTATTTAGGACAAAAATATTCAATATGTCTAAGAAACTAGTACCTTAACTCTTACTGTTATTGAGTTATTAAAAAAATAAGTTTAATGACTGAACAAGTGTATTGCAACCTTTATCACATCCTAATTAAACTTATTTTGACATGTTCCGTCAGTCACCTGAGAACTTATTCTTAAGGTTATCTCACACTTGCTATTTCAATTATTATGAATGAAAACGAAAAATAGTTATTTGAACCACGGGCGAAGCGAGTGGTTCTAAAATAGAATCCTGAGCGCAGCGAGTGTTTTAACATACGAGAAGTAAAATACATTTGCACCCGTGTGTAACACAAAACTTTTCCCCTCACTATAGCGAGGAAACTCAAAAAAGGTAATTATTTGTTAACATTACAATCATCATCAGGTTAGTGATAATAATTTTCGAAATGCATCATGTATTTAATGCAAGATTTTGTCGCAGTTAACTTAGCACGAAAAAGTAAACGCAGCACAATTTTAACACATTCCTGTAGGTGCACACCAACGCCAATGCATTATTAAATCATTCTCATTCATTATTTTTACAAAATTATAACATAATATTCTGAAAGTTGTTTAGTTTACTATTTTTATGCGTGTTCGAGTAGGTGAATAAAAATTATAACCAATAATATTCATTGACAATGTTGACATTTTCTGCGTTTTGTGATTGCATCTAGTCATCTTATCATAATTCACTAAAACAATTGTTACTTATGGAATTTTAGGATTTATGTGTTAAAATCACCATATTATGTAGAGGTTTGTATTTAACACTAAATTCTCAAACAAATTATTTAATTATCATTATGGAACGATTTCTAAGAGCATTTTACGTTTTGTTATCAGTTAAACGAATGCACAGTGGTCAGGCGTTCAAAGAACAGTGCTTAAAATTCAAAAGTCGCAATAAAAGTCTAAAAAACAGTACGTAATGTTATATTAAGATTGTATTTGATCTGTAATAAGCGAAATACAAGCTTTAAATAAAGATTCCTACTTTTTGTGAGGTAAATTTCGTAAACCAGTTATGTATAGATCGGATGTTAGCAAAAATTTAATGAGCAAATCAGTGTTACTTGTTATTCTTGAAATTTTGTGGGTAAAAAAACTTTATTTTGGGACCCTTATTCTTTTTGAAAGACCTATTCAACGATACCCCACACTATAGTACTAACGGCCATTGAGCTACCTATGGTGCGGAAGACGGACAGACGAACATGGCGAAACCATAAGGGTTCCTAGTTTACTACGGAACCCTAAAAACAAGTTACGTGAGAACGAGCAATTGTTTTCCCCCCTCCTCGCTCTTAAAAATCATTAAGTAGGCTTATTTGTCCTTAAATTTCAGTTTCATAAAAAGGCTACCGCCAAGACCTTCGGCAATCTTCGGTAGAATTATTACTTGCTCACGATAAAGCACTTTCTAGGCTACAAAACGACATATGAATCATTAAGGGACTCGAAGGGTTTCTAAACTAAAAGCTTCGATATATTTCTCAAATCGAAATCGTCATTGATTGTTTTGATGGCTCGCGTAAAATAAATATTATAATAAAAAAGCGACAGGGAAAATAATAAAATGTTATTAAAAACGATAGAAAATACCCTTGTGTACCTCCATTTAAATAATTATAGCTTTCACTAAAACAGTCATGTACATAATCAATTTTAAAACGACGAGTAAATATTGCACTTTTAGATAACGCGTTGGAGCGTCATGCAGTATATTAACTTTGAAAGCTTATACCAAAGATGTTTATTCCCACACATGCCAAATATTTTATGTTTTCTAAAACTACGTAGTATAAACTACTCTCCTTGCTAAAAAAAGCAGTCAAAGTAGATCATCAATTTATTCGAATTTTAGCTACTACCGTGACCTCTGTGGAATGCTGTCATTACTTTGCCACACAAGTGAATAATATGCGTTTTTACACGTTCGTATTAAAGGATAAACGAGGGCTTTACGAGCTAGTGAGGGGAAAATTTTTAGGGTTCCGTAGCCAAAATGGCAAAAACGGAACCCTTATAGATTCGTCATGTCCGTCTGTCCGTCTGTCCGTCTGTCACAGCCGATTTACTCGGAATCTATAAATGCTACAGTAACGAAATTTGGTAAGGATATGTGTTGTATAAACCGCTACAGGATTATGATACTAAATTGTAAAAAAAACCATTGGGGTGGGGGCCCTCCATACATGTAACTGAGGGATAGAAACATTTTTTAGTTGTATATAAGCGTGTGGGGCATTAATAGAAAGGTCTTTGAAAATGATATGAAGGTTCATAAATCTCATTTTTATTTAAGCAAGTCGTTTTCGAGATATCAGCTCTCAAAGTCTGAAAAATGTGTCCCCCCCTCTACTTTTTAAACTACGCGATATAAAATTCTAAAATAAATGTATGTTATGCACATTAATAAACTCTATCAATGATTTTTAGTTTGATTAAATTATCTCCTATAGTTTTTGAGGTAGGTTGATTTAACTGAATTTTTTTAATAATAAATTGATAATGGTACGGAACCCTTTGCGCGCGAGTCCGAATCGCACTTGGCCGGATTTTTTTTTAAACAAAAACCGATATACTAGGCAACTTCTATTTATGTCCCAAATAACCTGTCCCATTTAACGGAAATCAATAAAAACACGGTGTAGACCGATAGATATAAAGTTTTCTACAAAACATTACAATTTCACTTTGAGACCATTTTAATAATAATGACAAGAGTCGTCACAAGGTACCTTTCCATGTGCACTAACACATACAGTGTGTTACCATGACCTGGGCTTTTACGAAAATGGGTAATAATACGCATTACTGGCAATCGTTTTCAAGTATTATCATTTGACAAATATTAAAATTGATCGTGCAATGAAGTTTATTTCCTCCGAACGATCAATGTAACGTGTGTGTGTAGGACTGTAGGTTAGGTACTGCTTAGTTGTCAAAGGTTGCGAGTGGCTGCGATCTGTCATTGTCAAGTGCAAATTAACGATTCATTTTGAAGTACATTGCTTCTCAATTAATTATTCTTACAATGTTAATTATTTATAAAATTAGAATTTTAAATCAAATAATGCTCACGAAAGTGCTCAAGTGGGACAAGCCAGGGACTTATATCGAATTCGGCAGAAAAAATATTACTTTAATCGCTTGTGATGTGAGTACCACACGACGATATATGTAATAGATACCTACTTAAATACATAGACAGCCATGACCAGGAACAAATATTTGTTATAAACAAATACACAAATAATAACCTTGCCAGGATTCGAACCCGGAACCTCCAACCTCGAACCGGTCACTATCAACTAGGCTTCGGAGGCGGACAACGGGGGTTACGGGGTGTTACGGGTTAGATAAGTTTTACAAGGTACCTACACAAATGTAAAGCAAAGAGGTGGCCTACCACATCCATATTTTTTTTTACTTTAATTATAGGCGGTAAAACGTTAATTTTTTTTTTATTTACCAAAACAAATCGAAACAAATATCAGCGTTTATATTTCTTTATTTGTTGCAAATCTTTTCTAGTGACCCTTAAATCAAACTACAGTGTAAAATAAATCATATTTATTTAGTTCGTTTTCTGTTTGTTGTGCAGATAAAGGGCGATTAGACCAACGCAGAGAATCGCCACAAGCACCCCGAGCACCGTCAGAATAATGGCGGCCGTAGACATTCCTGCCCCACTGAAAAAAAATAGTACATTGTTTAGGGAGGTAAGTGGGTGAATACTGAGCGTTTCAACCGCCTAATTTTGGTGGCACCATTTTTGCCGAAGTTTCTATTCGTTACAACGTGCTATTTCGTCATTTGAAGGAGACACAGTACCTGTTACAAATGACGAAGTATAACATTGAGACGTTTAGAAACTTCGGCAAAAATGATGTCACCAAAATTAGGCGGTTGAAACGCTCAGATATTCACCCAAGTACGGTATTATTAACAAGGGTCTCAGCGGAAAGCTTCCAACCGGGTTACTCACGTGATTTAAGTCGATTATTGTTCAACCCATTAATAGGGTCCTCGTCCGGAGCACCCTCGGTCAAAAATCCAACGTGTTTTAGAGGACTTTAGAGTAGAGGGCTTTGACCTAGGATACTCCGGACGAGGACCCTCTTAATAGGTCGAAATATATCGAGCAATAATCGACTTAAAGTTCGAAGCTTTGATTACTTCGGTTCGATAATATTTTATAATACTCTATAATAAAAATAATGTAATTTATACTTACGTCAAGGCCTCCTTGTTACCCGTATTCTTGACGAACCTGCAAAAAATATTATTTTAAAAATTTACATACCTACCTTGTAACAACTCATAAAATATCACTACGCTACGTAGTCCGTCCGTCTGTCTGTCTATATAAGTTAGAAAAGTCTTAGGTACTTAAGGTGCATTTAGACCAAACGAGAATTCGCTCATCCAATCCCCCACTCTACACTCTACGAATCACGTTTTCTGTAACGAACGAATTTCCTAAATCCACCTTCGAAATAAGAAACTAGATTACATTTAGTTATGATTCTGCAAAGGACAGTCAAGTGCCAAAATATGTTTCAAAAGAATCCTCTTGTAAATTTGTTACGACGACGTTCTTATTAAGGTGCCTTTAGACCAAACGAGCATTCGCTGTTCTATCCCCCACTCTACGAAATCAACGAATCACGTTTTGCGTAGGGGGTTAGAATAGCGAATGCTCGTTTGGTCAGAATGCACCTTTACACGGAATCAAAGTGCACTGGGACATATTTTTGAGCATTTTCATATACAGCTTATTTTGCCTTTATCTGTATTCGGAATTTCTACTTTAAGCGGTTCTGTATATAGTTTTACGTACTTTGCATAGGGAATTTTTCTTGGGTTACATACACGTGGTGGGTACCCCCAGTTCCTTCCACGGCAATTTTTTAGATTTATCTTTTCACCTGGGGGAATTACGACCCTCAGGAA
Organism: Thaumatotibia leucotreta; assembly: GCA_025490895.1. NCBI lineage: Eukaryota > Metazoa > Arthropoda > Insecta > Lepidoptera > Tortricidae > Thaumatotibia > Thaumatotibia leucotreta. The sequence continues at coordinate 19,248 of JALPQI010014630.1, forward strand.
TTACGAAATCGACGCGGGAAGGAGGATCGCATACTCTTACAGCTAAAAGTACAGCTTTATTTTTAGCTGTAAGAGTATGCGATATGAGATATCTCATTTCTGCATTAAAATGAGTTTAATGGTATAGGTGATACATACCCCGCGTGTGTGCATAAATCATCTGTTGACATAGACAATCTGAAAAAAAAGTTTCGGTTTAAGTACTGTATAATTTAGCAATTGAGCATTCAGTATCCCACCATATTCTGTGTTGAAATTGAATGAACTTTTAATATTATCATAACTTTATTATAGGTAAAGTAAGAGTAAAAATACTAAAGAAAACAAAATTTAAACCCATTATTAAAATTATATCTACATAAAAACTAACAATAAAAAATACGAGTACCTAACGTAAGTCCCCCAGATCTGTCCCTACCAGAAGGGTGCCCATAAGGCTAGTTACATTCCCACGCTGAATAGCCTGTTCTTTGGCCTAGGAATGAGCCAGCCTTAGGATCACCAGTAGAGTCGATTAATTAATTTTTCAGTGATTGAAATAATAAGTGAGCATCTCGGCTTCCACGGCCCCAGGGTCTCTACTCTACCGCAAAATTTATTCGATAAAAGTGACAAAAATAAACGTCGTTAACAGTGTAGTACACCTAAATCGTTAAGAAATAGCTATTTTTTATAAGAGAAAAACTAGAACTATGGCCGAAACATCAGGATAATATTAAACGTAAGTTTATGCGATTAATACCCATTTGTCGTTAAAATATGAGAAAACTAGGACTAAGAGACAAGTTTGATATAATTTTAAGGAAATAAATAAAATATTTTTGTTTAAATTTTACCAGGGGCCTATTTCGCAAAACCTTGTAACTTGTAATACAAGCGGAAGTCCTTATCTAATAAATGGTGTTAAAAAGAGACTACCACTTGTATTACAAGTTACAAGCTTTTGAAAAACGGACCCTAGGCCGCTTGCCATGGGACTAGTTAGAATTCCCTTAGGTTAAGCAATGATAATTCTCCTTCGGCAACGAAAACTAAAGTGCGTGAGATTCAAAAATCATCCCCAATTTAATTAGAAACGAAAGACAAAGTCAACTTACTTATCATTATTTAAACTCGTTGAAATGGAATCGTCGCTGACAGCAGTGGAGACCTGAAAGTAACATTTCCTTTATAAGGTTCGAACGAAAATATTGTGCGACTATTATGGTAGTGCGCACGCTCAAGGTCCCAGGGACTTAGGTTTGTTGGTGACCCATTAAAAAATCAGATAATTTAATATTACATTTTACCATCCCATGAGTTACTCAAAGCATGCCTGCCTTTATAAATAATTATGACCGGTCAAATATAACTATGGCTGCATTATTTAAATGTAATAGAAAATTTAATAAAAGCATATGATGCAGAGAATGCTGTTTTTAAAACTGAGCAAAGTATGATGATGATGATTGTCAGCCTCCGTAGCCTAGTTGGTAGTGACCCTGCTTACGAAACTGGAGCTTCCGGGTTCGAATCACAAATATTTGTTCCGTAGTGTCTTATGATATGTATTTAAGTATCTATATGTATCTATCTATTATATATATCGTCGCTTAGTACACAAGCCTTCATTGAGCTTACCGTGGAACAAGGTCGATTTGTGTAAAATGTCCCATCCCAAGATATTTATTTCTTTCTTATGAATTATGATGTAACATTGTGTCGGTAACTAGATTTATTACTGAAGGGAATTTGTGAACGGGCTCTTATCATTGAATTCGTATGAAAGTACAAGCCAATTTCGTTCTTGTGGTAAGCGACAAAGTGGGACGTTTGTTACTAAACCGCTCATGTTTAAAATTTAGGTTCTTCATCGAATTTGAACCGAAGCAGAATTAAGACCGACTGTCGAAAAGCCTAAATGGACGCCCAAGACCCAACAGGCAGAACTAGGACAAAAAACTCTTCATAATAATGTTGTTTTAAATTATACCCTAGAACTCCTAGAAATTCTATCAAAAATAGAAAACAAACTTACCAAAATTGCAAAAGCAGATATGAACAAGTAACTCGTATACATGATGAGGAAAAAAATAAAATTCTTAATTAATAAGACTATGGAACACTACCACTATGTTGTACATAAAACAACGTAATAAAGGGATTTTCCTGTAAGGTAATAATTATTTATAATTATTTATAATTATTACACCTACATAGTTCGCCGCTCAGAGGAAACGGACATCCTTTAATATCTAAAAAACAAATGAAGTAGTAGTCTCCAGCAAAAAATATTAGGTATCGTAAGTTTAGAAGTCCGATATGGCGTTATATGTTGGGGACTCGAATGACACTCGTAGAATTTATAGATGAACTTTACTATGTATTAATGTATAGATGAACTACTGGGAGCTTGCGTTTGAAGTGGTATTATTACAAGTAGGTAACATTCTAAAGGAGAACCTTATTCTTTTGCAATTTGGTTTAGATTTTTCAAATGATGACAGTACAAGAATCGAGAATATTCAAAGCGCAAACACTAAATATGCAATTCCATGCATTTATCTGTAACTTGCGCTAATTGGCACTACAAATATAATAATACCATGAAATATCAGTGACGTGTACACTAAATGGCTATCGCTACAGATTAGAAATCAGTTACTTCGTTTCACTAAGAGAGGGCGTGACGAGCTGAACGGGCTTTAAAATACATTTTCTCAAACATGTAATGAACGTCTTTACGTTTTTACGTTCCTTAAAATAGACTTGGAAGTATCGCTTTTAAGGCGCAGTAACTCACTGGGATGGAAATGGAATTTCATAACACTTTTCAGGCCTAGGCCTGCAAAGTAATTTTTTTTTTTATTTCGACATCATTGTCATTTTTTTGTATTTCTTTGTATGTTTGAGAAAAGCACTATACCTACATGCCTCGGCGTGAAAACGGATTCCTGGCCTCGTTAACTATCCGTATATACCAACTTGGCCGGAAATCCTCATTTTCCCTTGATGTACCTAATGTACTATTCATAAATGTTGCCACGGCCTGTATATTTGTGACAAAACTTGTTTTGTGTCACTGTGTAGTGTGTATGTAAAATTTATGATATATCAGACAGGTAAAACTATTATCGCTGTCCTTTTCCCCAAGCATATAAAAGAAAAGGACAGATCACATTTATCTGAGATATATAATTATTTCTTCTTATTCTGGTATATCCAGATCCTTTTTGACTCAGTGGTTGACTGGTAGAGAATGCCTTAAGGCATTAATTAAGTCCGCCGTTTGTACTTTCATTTTGTGCAATAAAGTTTAAATAAATATAACAGACCCACACTCTAGCACAAAATATCTTAAATAGATGAGGAGGCAGGGGATCAAAGTAAAAAGATTTCAATTATATTTCTTTAATTGAAGAAAAAAACAATGGATTGTCTGTTTTGTTTAATTATTACTACTTACTACTTACATAAAAAAACTGCACTCAAATAACCGTCTAAACAATTTGTAAAGTAATATTTCTAAAATTTATCTACACAGGGTGTAACAAAAACAATGATCCATTTAAGAACACACTCAGTAGTTCCATTCCACGAAAAAGTCGGATACGTAACACCGTTCTTCGCGTATATCTAAAGGTGCATTCAGACCAAACGAGCATTCACTGTTCTATCCCCCACTCTACGAAATCAACCAATCACGTTTTGTGTAACGATCGAATTTCGTAGAGTGGGGGGTTAGAATAGCGAATGCTCTTTTGGTTTAAACGCACCTTAAGAAAGGTTACGAATACAATTTTTGGTTTATCTTAATTTTATAACTAGGTGCTTGTATTTATAGAGAATTCTCGCACTTTCCATATATTTGTCATGGCCGTTACGTTACCGACAAAATAGAAATTTTGGTGGAATGCACCAGTATCATATCCACTAAATTGCTTCATGCAACTGTGGTTGCGAGCTGTCAATCTTATTTGTATGTAAAATACGAATAGTTGTCAAATACAAAGCAAGTGAGTGGCTATAATATACTCATTAGGAAAAAATGGAAGAAAATAATTCTGTATAGAGAATTGGTCTGTTTTGAAAACCAAATACATAAAAAAATATGGTAATAAAAGGTATTCTCCCACTATTTCCTAATCAGAACACGATACCTATTAACGAATGATTCCTTTTTACGGTAAAGGTACATTCAGACCAAACGAGCATTCACAATTCTATCCCCCCAATCTACGAAATTCGATCGTTACACAGAACGTGATTCGTTGATTTCGTAGAGCGGGACATAGAATAGCGAATGCACGTTTGGTCTGAATGCACCTTAATACGGCGGTTTACACATTTCACGGTGTAAATATTATACCTATTTATGACATTGAGTTGGTATTTCTAGGAGTTACCTAGTCATGTTTTAAAAGTCTGAATAAGTCAAACCCGTACAAAATTATGTGATGAGTATTTTACATAAATTATGCAATGACAAAATACTTGTAATAAATAATGACGATGAGTTATAGTCTAATGACATTTTTTTGACTAGGCCAATACAGTTAAATAAGAAATTAAAGTATTTTTCAAACAATCTTGACAAGTAAACGTTTTCATGTCCATATTATTGCAAAAAATGACGCAGATTTTTTCCGAGCTCTGGTTATAACAAAAACGAAAGAGACATATTTTAAAATTTCTTACAAAATCGGCCAGATCACGTAAGGTGGGGTAAAACGAAACGGTTTTCAGAATGGGGAAAGACAGAAAGTCATCCTTCTGGCACAGCGTCTAAATGTTACATTTTGCCCTACCCCATTCAAAAAACCGTCTCATCTTTATCTTATATTCGAGCTCTTTTTCAAAATGACCTGATCTGATGATCTTAAACTTTCAACAGCAAACTATTTTTCAGAAATTCTATCATATTTTTGTTCACTCTGAAACCAATTCATAATACAATACTCGCAGTTAGTATAATTCTTCCTATTTTTTCTGATAGTCACATTCACATTTTAGTTATCAAAATTCTGTTTATTATTTATAGAAAAAATATATTATGTTTAGTATTCAGTACATCATGGAAAACCATTCCCAGGGTTCCAATTTTGGGAACATATCTTGTAAATCTTATTATCGTTAATTTCTATCAAAATCCTTCATTATTATGGTTGGTACTAGTAATCTTTGGCATTTAAATCATTCTCATTCGGCAAACAATGTTGATCCCTTTCTTCGTAAATCGGAGCCGAAATGAGTAAACTTATATACTTATAGCATATGAGTAAACTTTATGACCGACAAAAAATATATCCTCCAAAGTGAATTTCAAAGTTTGCGATATTAGCCCAGACTCCTATTTTAAAGACAAACGGGTCTTAATCGCGTAAATTTACGTTTAATTATATATCCTGACGTTTCGGGCATGACGTTATATAATTAAACGTTACGATTAAGACCCATTTGTCTTTAAAATATGAGTGATAATCGTGAAAGTTTAAAACAATGTATACCTAGCCCAGACTCCGTTTAGTGTAACATAAGGGTGCTTAGACAAGTTGCCAATCGCTAGCGCTTAATCGTCAATCGTAAACGAAAGGCAGCTAACTGTCTTTGTCGCACTAATATGAAAGAGTGACAGAGCGAAAACTACGATACGCTACTAAGCGTTAGCGACTGGCAACTTGGCTAAGCATCCAGAAACCTAGGCATTTTACATACGTACAATAGAACCGTGAAAGAGCCTTAAACAACGTTGGTGCCTTTGTCTAGAAGAGTGTCACTGGTTTCTTCTTCTTCGATGGATTCGTTCTCGTTCTTTCGGAACAACGTGTTGGGAGCGATATACGCTACGCTGTCGTATTGGCCTGAAAGTTTACAGAAATGCTTTAATTTGGATCAATATTATGGATAATTACTATTAATTATTGGAACTGATTTATTCGAACCGGGTTACTCACTTATTTAAGGCGATGATTGCTCTAACTGCGTTAACGTACGCATCGGGCTTTGGCCGAGGGTGCTCCGGACGAGGGCCCTCTTAATGGGTCGAAACATATCGAGCAATCATCGAATTCAATACGTGAGTAACCCGGTTCGATAATATTTTAGTATGTTTAAGTCTCACGTTAGTTATAATTCTAAAACTGATTTATCATTCCCGAATAAAATGTGTCTGTCAGAAAAATGTTACCTGTCTATTTCTTGTATATCAATAAAGGATATTTTTTTTCTGACACATATGTTTTTCCGAGGATTATGAAACAGGCGGTAAGGCTTATATTGAAAGAATAATAAAATTAAAAACCTATGCAACTAGAAGAAATACACAAATTAGGATCAAATGTTAGTCTCAACTCAACCAACCAGTAGTGGGGCAATTCCATGCAAGAGTTTTATGAAAGTGACCAATTTCTCGCATGTTTATTTATTAATTGTGCAAATTTTACTGTTGTTATGTCTAGATATGAAAATGATACTTATCTAGATATACGAGTAGTGTAACACTTACACTTGGATCATAAGCAAATAAACATACGGTCAAATATAAATGTAACTAAACGATTAAACACACGTGTATTTAGTCACTCCGAAACATGTCGCGCGTAGTGACCTAGTGACTAAATACAAATACACGTGTGTTTAATCGTTTAGTTACATTTATATTTGACCGTATGTTTATTTGCTTATGATCCAAGTGTAAGTGTTACACTACTCGTATATCTAGATAAGTATCATTTTCATATCTAGACATAACAACAGTAAAATTTGCACAATTAATAAATAAACATGCGAGAAATTGGTCACTTTCATAAAACTAAATATAAATGTAACTAAACGATTAAACACACGTGTATTTAGTCACTCCGAAACATGTCGCGCGTAGTGACCTAGTGACTAAATACAAATACATGTGAGTTTAACCGTTTAATTATATTTTCTCAAACATGCAATGAAATATTCTTATGTTCCTTATAATAGGCTGCGAAGTATGACGTTTCAGGTGCGACTAGGAAAAGAGGTCGTTAAGGGAATTTAATACAAATCTTGGAGGCCTAGGCCGGCAAAGTGCTCTTTTTTAATTCCATTCCACATAAATTTGTGGCACAGGCATCTTGACATTCTGCCACTATGCAATAGGTACTATGCATGTAAAAAAACTTTGATGTTTTTGTTGTTTCTTTCATTGCATGTTTGATAAGAGCACTATACCTACCTCGGCCGGATATATGGGGTTGCCCGCCTCAGACCTATCCGTCTATATGTCTTCGGCCGGCTATCCCTTTCGTCCCGGCTTCTATAGTAATGTTATGTAGTACTACTATTACTTATTCTGTGGTAATGTACTATTATACACGGTCTAACGTCAGCATTCCGAAAGATTTTAATGCTGGATTCCTGACCATATTTAGAGTCTTTAATGTTATATAAAATTTCCTGGATTCGGCTTGGTTTCAGAGATAATCAACCTTTTTTCGAAATAAGTTTTTCGACGTAACTCGTCATTTAACTTCTTTTGGATTACAATGCTACCATAATGTGTTCTAATATTACCACACCTTTTGCCTAACAATCAAAAAATACGAATAGACTTGACGAAATAACCTCTACCTAAATAAAACAATTGAAATAAATAATTTAAACAAATTGTTGTTATGATAAAAAGTACTGGAAATGTTAAAAAGTATTCAAATCGGCCCAAAAAAAAAGAAAAAAAAATTTTTTTTTTGGTGGAATTGACATTAGGTCTCGTATTTTTTTTTGTTTATTTTGATGTCTAGAATGCATAGTTAAAATCTTTCGCAATGCTCGCGTAACACCGTGTATATAGACGGTCAAAATTATATTAGAAGAAAAGGAAAAACTCTTGTTTTTTCTTATAAGCGACTTGCTCTAATCAAAGGCCAATTTTTATGATCTGAACAAAATAACAACTGATTCTCAAAAAAATAAACCTTGAGATACATAATAAATAGTCTTCTATATAACTTTCAATGGAAACATCCTTAAAGTGAGTTTCAAACTTCTTTTAACGTTTTCTCAAAAGTGTAATAGGTACTTAGCATGTGTGTGTTTGATGATTTTTGAAAAAAAAAGTACGTGGCCTAGGGTCATGATTTTTTTGTATTAGATAGCTTATTTAATGCAGATTTAGGATCTATGCGTAACTTAATACCAGCCATAAGGGCCTTTCTGTGATGGAACGTCACAAATAGTCACTTTCATTATAGTTACATGGATTTACCCAGTGGTGAACTGTATCTGTAGCCGTGTAGTGACGGCAGTAAGAATACATTTGTCATCACCCCAACACCTCCTGCGGGTGTCGTAAAAGTCGACTAAGAGATTGGAGTGTAACTGACCACTATTTGATAAATATTGATGATGGGCAGCGGCGTCATCATAGTGGACACATTACTTAGATCGCCATTCGGGTAAATCCACAAGACTGTAACGAGAGTTAGGTACCAATTCTTTCGTATGTTTTAAAATTAATTAATCAAAGTTGAGTTTCCGTACGCCCTGTAGATAGATATGTGGACCCTTAAATGTACTTAATTCATATAAGAACATACAAAAGAATTGGTAACTCTCGTTACAGTCTTGTGGATTTACCCATTCCGCTTGCCCAGCGTGGCGATTACTTACCTCCTAATTCGTTTATACGCATAGTTAAAAGGCGAAGCTTACGTCCAGCAGTGGACTATCATAGGCTGATGATGATGAACTGTATCCGTATCTATGTAAGAAAGAGATAGCTCACCGTCGTCTACTTTCTTCTCCGGTTGCTTTCTGGAGTAGAGGCGGGTTATGACCACTAGTACTAGAACTATCAGTAGCAGCATCACAGCTCCTCCCACCAACCAGGTTATTTGGATGCTCGCCAGCCTAGAAACATGATAATCAATGAGCATTCCACCAGAATGTTGCTTACGTAACGCGATTCTTTTAATACTTCTAAAAATGATAGGAACCCGAGTTCCAGTGTGGTAATATTCCAGTATGCTTAGCACATAATTGACGCGACAGTATCTCACCGCGAGATAGTCTATCCGTCCCTCTTTTGTTAATATAGCTAGTGAAGGACGGGAGATCTATCTCGCGGCGACATACTGTCGCACTAATCATGTGCTAAGCCATCTGGACTTAACTTACACGTTCACACAGTTTTTTCTAACTTTGAGCATTTATTTAACGTAGCTGCCATAGACAGTATAAGCGTCACGTAAGCGATATTCTCGTGGAATGCCCCTATAGTATTTTGAGGAAACAAAATTGTTTCATTAAATATTCTAGTTATGAGTTGTATTTTTTAACCATTTAACAGGCAAGACTCAATATCCTAGATTCAAGCCTCAACACCATTTTGTAGTAGGAAAAATTCTGTACAAGAAAAAAATACATTAAAGATAGTGCTACACGATGGTCGTTTTTGAGACCGGTGCTCTATAAAGGGTGTAGAATATAGGGATATAAATTCAAATATACCAAATATATGTCATATACCAAAGAAAAAATACCGAAGTTTACCAACGCTGGAGGTGGGATTTGTACCCACGTCCACAGCTTTCGCGGTTAATGCCTAAACCACTCGGCTTAACGGACACCGGTGAAATTTTCGGGTAAGTATATGTATATTATGTAATCTGTTATAAGGTTAGGCGCCTTTAATTTAGGCCAAGATTTCTACAAAGCTAGTAATTTCAAATCAATCACAAACTGCCAGAAAAATATACGCAATCAACTAGGTATTCATCAGAAAATCTTTAATGAATAACTTGAGTAATTTCTCCCGATAGATTTTTAAACTAGTTTTTTTAACCTTTTGGATACCAACGACCGATATATTGGCACCGCGGGTTCAACGCCAGAAGACCAATATTATATATGTATCATGGTCCACATAGCAATAAAAACCGCCACGCATGTGTGCGTAAACTTCAAATTCAGTTTTGATATTTTGTTGACGTGGCGTCTCAGTGACAGATTCTGTATTTTGACATGGCTTCGAAAAGGTTAGTTTACATAAGGGGTGTACCGCCAAGAAACTGGCAAATTCAAATTAAAAAATCGGGTCAATATAGTTAAAAAGCTGATATTTTTTTAATAACTAACTAACTAACTAATTTGGCTCAGGGACCCAAAGTGGGTCTTGGCCTCCGAAACGAGAGCACGCCATCCGTCTCGATCCTGCGCAGCTTCTTGCCAGTTATTCACTTGAAGACGTCGCAGATCTGCCTCCACTGTGTCCTCCCAGCGGTACCTGGGTCGCCCGACCGGGCGGCGGCCAGTCGGTCGGGCCACGTATGCTCTCTTGGCAGCACGATCCTCTCCCATCCTGAGCAGGTGACCGAACCAGCGAAGTCTGTGTGACTTTATTACGCCGATGATGTTGGGTTCGGCCATCAGCTCCTGCACCTCTATGTTTTTACGGATCCTCCATGTTCCGTCGTCTCTTTTCACAGGTCCCAAGATTTTGCGCAGAACCTTTCTTTCTGCTACAAGGAGTTGAGTCTCTTCTTTTTGTGTCAGTGTCCAGGCTTCACAGCCATACACGAGGATGGGTTTTAAGACAATTTTATAGATCCTTAACTTTGTATTCCTACTGAGAAGCTTGGAAACCAGAACGTTGTGGAGGGCTGCACTGCATCGCAGGGTGTTCTGCACGCGAATGTGTATCTCCTCTCCTCTCGTGTTCGTATCGGTAATAGTGCATCCAAGGTACCGAAATTTGTCAACTCCCTTGTAGACGGTCTCTCCAACATGAAGACTATCACGCGGAGCTCGCGTATTTTTGTATCGTTTCATGTGGAGATATTCTGTCTTCTCCCGGTTGATCCTGAGACCTATTCTGGACGCTTCCTGCTCCAAGACCCGGGCCGCTTCGGCTACCTGTTCCCGGCTTTCTCCTAATAAAGCAAGGTCATCCGCATACCCTATCACCTTATGCCTGCCGCTCAACTCAACACCAACTATCGAGGCATTGCTCTTCTCACAACGGCGTACAAGATCTAACGTGCTGCTTAAGAGACTGGAACCACACGCGGAAAAAATCCTTGGGGATTACCAGTGTGGTTTCCGCAGAAATCGCAGCACGATAGACCAGATTTTCTTGCTGAGACAGCTGATGCAAAAAAGATGGGAATACGCACAAAGCATCCACTCTTTGTTCGTGGACTTCACGAAGGCCTACGACAGCATAGATAGGGAGGCCCTGTATTCCATTCTTCTTAGATTTAACGTCCCAAAAAAGCTAGTTGCCATAATTGCGACAGCAACAAAAAGCAGCATGATGCGTGTCAGAGTAAGGGGAGACCTGTCCGAAGAATTTCCGGTGATAACCGGTCTAAAGCAAGGGGATGCCCCTATTTTTTTAATAAAGCTTTTATAATTAACTAGGAGATCTTAAATTAGCTAACTTTGGTCCTTTTTTGTTGCTACTGCATTTTCAGTATTCACAATACAAGTTCTCCAGAATCCCTTCGAAATTGTTTTGCAGAAGTGACCGATATTTCTGGTTAATCTCCATATTTTTTTTTTATTCACCCCTGCCTTGGGCGCAGTGAAGGGAATTATGACACATACTATGTGAATTTTCTATGGGTCTTTAATCAAGAGAAATCAGTGCCAAAAAGTATCAAGAATATTATGCATAAGTCAAGGATATCTTAAGGAACACGGGAAGAATGGCCAGATAAGTATATTGACGACATTCTCATAATTAAGAAAAAATAAAAATGTTTGTATAAGATAGTTTGGAAGAGGGTTCAAAGAAGCTGTACTGTGAGTACCTGAAATGAAGTAGTGACACAAAAGTACTTCCTGCTTAATTTCCAAAGCTTGAAATTATAGCTACCTAACTATATCGATCCGATTTTATTATTTGAAATTAGAGCTTTATAGGTACACCTTTTAGTGTATATGCCTTAGTGTTGTGTTTCTAAACCGGACGAGCCAATGAATCATTACTTGAGCTCTCTTACGTTTTTTTACAGATCTCAAAGAGGACACACTGCGCTCACGATGGGGGATCCTCTTGTGGCCCGTCTGGTTGGAGGCTACTGTAGTGCCCTACCATCAGGTAGGTTTCTTTGCCCCAATTTATGTCTTTATTAAGAAAGTAATATGATAAGTCCATCAATTAGTTTATCAAAAATATCGATTACTTGGTTGATGATTCTGTCTCTAAAAAAATTATATTATTTTTTTGTAATATTACTTAGTAACTAACAGACTAATTACGGCCGATATTATATCCGTCAAAAAAATATCACTGTCCTGTCCTTATCCCCAGGCATATAAAAGAAAAAGATGGTAGGTAATTGCAATTCTTACCCTGTAGTTGTCGTGTTTCCCGAGGACATTTCTGGATTTTCTCTGAAACTAAAAAAAATATTCACGTGAGTCTACATGTCCTAAGTCGTTTAGTTAGATATGTTAATTTTAATTTAAATGTTTCCTTTGAAAATAATGACCACATATTTGCTTAAATATTCGTTTGAGACTTAAAACTGTTCTACGAAAAATCGTGTCTTATGAATCTTACGATTTTTCGTAGAACCTGACTGTCACACTTACTAGTAAATTGGGATTGTTCATTATATTCGGAAAGATAATGTTTCGAAAACCATTTCGAGATCATCGTCCTCGCATACCACGCTTACTGTTAACTAACGGAATGTCGTAACAGGATTATTATTTTAATTATAAAAAAAATACGGAGCTTCTGCATGATAAAATATTCAAATTAATATGTTAAAATACCCTATTCTTTCAGGATAAATGATTAATTATGTATTATTTATACAAAAGTGTGTGTATAAAAGCATGTATTGATACTTACGGAGTGTACGCAACACAGGTCCCATTGATCAAATTCATATCCGGCTCGCAAATGCATTTCCCATCCTTACATTCGCCATGGTCACACGGACCACAAAGTCTGTTACAGACAGAGGAATTTAACGCATCTTTTGTATACCCCTTCTCACAGGTGCACTCATTTGGGGCAGAGCAATACCCGTTAACACAAGTTTCGTCGCATGTCGGTACGCAACCTTCTTCTGTTAGAGAGAAACCTTTGTTGCATTCGCATTTGTTTGGAGCTTTGCAGACTCCATTGGCACATGAATCGCATTTAGGTGAACAGGTATCTTTAAAGTCTTTCTCAAATCCTTCGAAGCATTTACATATATTTGGTCCTATGCAGATTCCGTTAGTGCAAGGTTTATCACAAACCGGTTCGCATTTGTTATTTTTTAATATGTATCCAGGATAGCAGGAACAGACATTTGGTTTAGAGCAGAGTCCATTTTTACACCCGCCTTTGCATTTAGGTACACAAGTATTGGAGTTTTTCCCTTTTGGTTCGTAACCTTCATAACATTTGCAAGTATTTGGCGCTATACAATCTCCATGGTCGCAGGGTTTTTTGCAAATTGGTATGCATTTATCAGCTTTCAAGACATATCCTTCATTACAAGAGCAGATATTAGGTGCTGAACAGATTCCGTTTTTACAGTCTGTCTTGCATTTTGGTACGCAGGTATTTGAGTGTTTTCCTTTAGATTCGTAACCTTCGTGACATTTACAAGTATTAGGTGCAATGCAATCTCCATTTTTGCAGGGTTTTTTGCAAATTGGTTTGCATTGATCATCTTTAAATTCATACCCTTCTTTACACGTGCAAACATTAGGCGCTGAGCAGTAACCGTTTTTACAATCTGTCTTGCATTTAGGTATGCAAGTTTTCGAGTGCTCTTTAGATTCATACCCTTCATGACAAGTACACACGTTCGGCGATGAACAATGTCCATTGATACAATTGGTACATTTAGGTACGCATGTTTCTTTATTTCCATTCTCAGCTTCATAACCTTCTTTACATTCACATGTGTTAGGTGCTACGCAGTTTCCATTACGACAGGGTGTGTTGCAAATAGGCTGACATTTACCATCCTGTAATTGGTATCCATCATTACAGGAGCAAATATTAGGCGCTGAGCAGAATCCATTGCTGCAATCGCTTTTGCACTCAGGTTTACATTGACCTTCTTTGGTTTTGTAGCCTTCATGACAGTTGCAGACATTTGGGTTGACGCAATCACCGTTGGTGCAGTTAGTACAGTGTGGAACGCATATGTAGGTATCTTTGAGTGTGAATCCTTCATCGCATGTGCATTTATTGTTGGCTGTACATGCCCCGTTGATGCACGGTAGGTCGCATTTGGGATGACTGCATGTGTGAGGGTAGGAGCTGTCATTGAGGATCATAGGTGGTGTGCATTCACATGTGTTCGGAGCCACACAGTTTCCATTAATGCAGCCATTTTCACAATCTGGTAGGCAGGCGTGAAGATCTTCGTCCCAGTCGTATGAATCGCAGCATATATCGATAGTTGTTTCTCTTACTCGCACCTGAAAATAAATAATTATGACATGTTAGTTTCAGATTTTATTATAGATATTATAAGTGATATCTAATCATAATACTTAACATAATATACTTGTGTCAAATAAAACGAGTCATGTGTCATTTTTCAAAGAAAATTCTGCAAGCTGGCTGATTTTAAAGAGAGTTTTCAAATACGTTCTACAGAACAGAAAAATAAAAAGAATATAATGATCGTTACACTGATATTGATATGTACAGGCAAGATTTTAATGTGTTAAAAAAACGCCAAAACTTATGGAAAACGGAGCTTTTTAATCATTACTTGCTTTATTTATTATATCCACGGAGTTATCCGACGATAAAATTACATTATTTTTTGGATTCTATGAAAAGAACGGGGAAAATACAATACAATCGGATATTCAATTCGATTCCACTTATCCTGTAAACATTTTAAAAATCTATTTGAAATCAGCGTGTTTACAACTTTACAGTATTTGCTATGAAATTTTATACCCGACCCGTATTCTTCGACCGAAAACGTGTATGTTCCGGTTCAGAATTTGTATGGCAAGAACCGGGAATTTTCGGTTCCGGTACTGAACTTGTATAGTAATCCAGAGCCGGAAGCCCACCTTAAACCGGATGCAATGTTTCGTATAAAATTCGCTAAAATTACCTTTCTGTTGAATAAATAAGTTGTATAGTGATTGTGAAATCCTAAATACATACATCCAAAACACATACAACATGATAAACATCCTTTTTATGACCAATGGGATAACTTCAGTCATAAAAAGGATGCGAGCCTCTAACTCGATGTTTACAGCTACGATTTATAATAATGAACAGCGATACGATATCACAGCACCCATTATTACTAATTAGGTTCAAGTGACTCAGCTACTAATGCCGACAAAGCTCACCGACCATTGACGTTGATTTGATAAGCTTTAAATGTTTGCATTCTCATTGACCAGCGTCCGTATGTAAAACTTGGAGCTAGCACGAAAACAATAAGAAAAACAACACAATAATTCACAAACAAATGTATATTGTGATGAAAACACCGGTAAGTAAACGCGTGTGCTCTCAAGTACGACGCGACGACCGAAAAAACTGAAGACATATTGGCATTCGTGGAAATAGATATAAACACAATTCAAATCACTGTCATTGCATAGACAAGATAGCACTTGTATTCAGCCAATATCAAATTTCAATATTCAATAGTAAATGCCCATAATCGCCACGCGGGCAAGTGGATTGGTGAAATCAGTAATGTGTCCACTATGATGACGCTACTGCCCATTTTTTATCAAAGAATGGTCAGTGGCACTTCAATCCCTTAGTAGGCTCTAGGTGATAAATATATTCTTACTGCCGTAACCACACAGCCAACATAATATGTTATAGCTGCTACAACATAATTATGTATGTTCCTTACATACAGGGTTACTTTTTCACCAGTACAAAAAATCAACATACGTAATAGTAGTCCAAGTTACAGAATACTAGCATTTTTGTTACTACCCCTTTAGAACAAAAAAACTAAAATACCGATGTTTGAACTTATCCGCAAACCTAATAAGAAAATTGGACGCATTACGCATTATCAATGTACATAACTAGCAAAACACACGAACTGGCAACTGTTTGTTTACAACGTCATCGCACGTGGCATGGCGGCTTAGAAAAGCGGCGGTGATAATCAACTTATGATTATGACTTGGCTAAAAAATCTTACTTGATCCCAAATCTTCCTTCATACTAGCACTAAGGACAGAAACTTTCTTCATTGAGGCGTATTTAAACACTTGAAATCAACTTTATACACAATGATTGGAATAAAAAAAACATACCTGATTAATGGAGTCCATTTCTCATACTAATTAATTAATTCACATACTTAAGCAAGTGTTCAAAATGTTGGCCGTGGTTATCTAAACACACTCTTGCCCGTTTTTTAATGTTTCCTTCGATATTTCCCAACACAAGTCTGTAGTTCTCACTTTTAAGTTCATCAAATGCACTTATTATTAGATTTTTTAAGTCTTTTAAATTTTGGGCCTACCCTCACCCCACAAAAACAGTCACACGGGGTCAAATCTGTTGACCTGGCTGGCCATAGCTATAACACTGGCATTTTCCAGGCGGGGCACACTTTCTTCAGCGTATAGCCGATGGGCTGCCACTGTATTTTCCCCAATGAGAAAATAACTACGAACCATTTCGTAT